>JAFBJT010088291.1:0-16492 GCA_016785325.1 Chascanopsetta lugubris
GCCCCCCCCCCCCCCCCGCCCCCACTGATGTAAATATGTATTCAAGGTTTAATTCAGGGGTAATGTAAATTTTATATAATTTAGTCTTTTCTTTTTTTAAATTTTCTATTTCAAAAAGGGAAGTGACAAAAATGGACCGAAATCTTACACACTACACCTTTAAACTAAAGTAACTTAACTTTAATAGAAACCAAAGCCATTAACATATCTTCACTTTTTAAAAACTATATTGATTTCAACTATGGACTGGCCTCGTTAAGTAATGCTCAGACCACACACACACACACACACACACACACACAGGGTAGGCAGTGCAGGTGGCTGCAGGAGAGGCAGAGCTCTTTGTTCCATGGGACCTGCTCTGATCAGATAACCATCACTGATCTTAGTTAATACTCACTAAGAACTCATTTACCTCCCGACATGACGGCAGGTCTGAAAGAACAGATGAGGCAGGATGAAAGAGAGATGATGATGTGGAGGGGAAGAGAGCGACAGAGCAGCTGTGCAGCTGTGCAGCTGCGGCTCGACAGGTTGTCACAACAAAACTCGCTCAAACACCCGGACAGGATATTTTCACAGCCCACGAAACCGGTTGATTTTTGTGTTCTATCACTTATGGTCGTTTATTGAATCGGCCGCAGTACGATCACAGCTCCCCCCCCCATCATCACGCTGTGTCGTCTCAGTCTGTAAACAAGCTGATGCCTCAGCAGCAAGCGAAATTATGATGATGACATGCAAAGGCGACTCCTCAGGACACAAACACCGACTTGTATTGCATTTCCTTATTCACGGGCATGGCTGAAAACACCTGCATCATGGTCGCTCATCTTAAAAGGAGAGTTCAACTAACATGATAGTATTAATCTGAGCGTGAAGCCCAAGCCCTGCTGCCTGGGTAGTGTATTAAATACCAGAATGATGATTAATGCAAACAATGCAATAACATCACACATATCCTCCCTTTACTTTATACACAGTGTGTGTTTTCACTAATCAACACCAAATGTATCAAAGCATCCGTGGTCCTCGTCCAATGCACTCACAAGTCCAATCTTGCAGATCCCAAACCTTGGTAGGATTTGTAGGAGTAGGATCTGTTAGCATTTGGTATTTCAGCCACATAAATGTCTTTCTCGTATCCTTCTCTCTCCACGTTCGCCATAGAGAGTCGAGTGGCCTTCAGGAGACAAAAATGTGTAAATTCTGAATAAACAGGAGAATGGCCGCCTCCACTGAAGAGAAACAGCTCACTGAGGAAAGAAAAACCAGAGGATTATAAAATATCTGAGTGTATATTAAAGGTGCAGTGTGTACGATTTGGGTCATTTTTGTCACCTCTAAAAAATATTCCAAAACAATTACATACTGACATTTTCACGAATGTATTATCACGTAACTTGTTTTATCGTTTTCCCCATTTCCCCTATATGAACACGAGGAGAGGGTCCTCTCTACGGGGGCCGCCATGTTTTTTGTTTCCACTCGTAAAAGTGGACATACTAAACATCTTTTGAGTTTTAATGACAACTGAAGTCGACCATAGGTTCTCCTGCATGCTCAGAAGGGTGAGGGGTGAGGTGACGGCTATAACGTGCTACTTCACCTCTAGAGGTCACCAAATCTTTCACACTGCACCTTTCAGCTCCAACTCTGCCTTTCAGCTGCTCCCACAATGGCTGCATCCACATGATGTAAAGGTCGAGGCGCACGGACGCGGGGTGGGAGATACTGTAATACGCTACAGCGTGTACAGCTGCCATCCCTTTTCAAAACTTGACTATACAACACGACGGAGTTACTGTTACAAATACCATTTCCAAATACTCCCCGCGACTGATGGACATGTTCTTAAAACGTGCTTGTTTCTTTCAGCCGCCACTCTTGCAAAGGAATAATAACAGAAAAGTGCCCATCGCTTTCAAATGGCAGAAATTACAGGCCTGCTCGGGCTCCGGCTGTTGAGACTCGGCTGTAATGTGTACAGTCGCTCAATCCCCCCACCAAGGCCATTCGCCTCCGACTGAATTGGGAACATGAGAGGGTAGTGAGGCAAGTTCAGGTGACCTCTTTCTAAGCTCTTCCTTTGAGCATGTTCTCTCGTGCTTTGGGGGGAAAAAATGGCAAAAATAATTGTGTCCCTGTCTTTTTATCTTCGGCCGCTCACCTGAGTCAGGGCAGAGTTTGACCCTGTGCAGAAAATTGTCCATGTCCTGCTCATGATCAATACTCCGCTAATGCCTGATGCTTGTACTTTGGTCCACACACACACACACACACACACTCACACACCCACTGGAACATAAATACACATATATAGCCTCTGGTTCCTTTTCCAAATGCAAAATACAAACGGCAGCAGAGGATGAAGAGAAACTGGGATGAGCACATGAAGAAACCACCAAATTATGATTGTGACTGTGAAACTGCAATTTTCTGTTGTTGGCGGTGATCAACAGAAAAAGGACTAGATAATTTTAGATTTGCACATTAGCCTACATAAGTATGTCCAAAAAACACACCACACACACAACACAAGCAGGCTGCATGTGGACTTTTCACGATCCCTCCTCTCCCCCTGGTAACTCACGTCTAAAATTACGCCTCACTCGAAGAAAATTGTAATTGAAAATGTGGGACATTTAGCAGGAGGGTTCCCTTGTAAGCAATTACACACCAACAGAACCCCAACATGGCTTCCTGAGGCTGAGGAATTATGTTCATCCAAAGTAAATAACAGCAGGTTTCAGGGAGAGACTTGAATGATGGATATGTGTGTTTTTTCATGTGCAATTTAATCAAATCATTTCTCCAAATAACAAATGGACATTGATCACTGTTTTAAAGCAACAAGCAGAGGATTATTATTTTTCTCTCATGACTATTACAACTCAATCCCCCGTGCAAATGTTGTTGTTGAAATGAGTGTGTAATTGTGCGTGTGTGTGTGTTTTTTATTCTTGATCCTCCTGTGAGTAAAATTTCACAATAGCACTTGTATCTAATTCATGCTCTTGACACACTCCGCTTGTTCTTCTTCACCAGACTGATCGATAGATAGATAGATAGATAGATGGATGGATGATGGACGGATGAATGGATGAATAGGTAGGTGGATTGATGGATGGATGGATAAACAGTAGATAATATGGAGATATGAAAAAGAAACAGAACATTTAAAAAGCAATAAATACATTTCTTTTTTAAAAGCAAGACATGGGTAAGATTACATTACTCTACAATGTAAACACTGTGGTGCATGTTGCCTTGTTGCGTCTTTATTTAGAGAAGCGTGAGTATTTTAAAAATCTTTATTTCACTCCTTTTTAAATGAATAAATCATTTCAATGTGAAAACAATCAAATCAATCAAATTTCAAACGTAACAGGAAACACAACCACCCTGCGACGCTCTGACACAGCGGTCCACTGATCCACTCACAGGCTGCAGGGCCGCCCCTCACTGTGCCTGTTCATTAATCCATCCATGTAGGGAGCGGGTGGAGCTACACCTCCGCCTCTCCACCAGCGCTCAGGATATGCACTGCAGCAAACCAGGCCTTCCCTAATGCATCCCTGATCACTGTAATTTCCCAGACGAATACAAAAAAAAAAGGAAAAATCATCCACTACGACGAAAGAGAGGAAAAGTTCAGCTGCCTCAGGTGCGGAACTTCTCCGTGAAACATCCTTAAAACATCCTGTTGTTCTCCGAGATGAGGTGAGGGAGAAAAGTTAAAAGCTTTTGTTAAATGCCAAACACAAATGTCTGAGTGAAACTGGAGGAAATGGCGGAATGATGTATTTCTGTTTGCTGCCGAGGGTTTGAATAACCTTTTCTGAGTGGCTTTTATATAGACAGTTGGATCATGTCAATATACTTTTCATTCATATGTCCTTTAATGCAAAAGCTCTTTCAGAGAGTTCTCCTCAAAATAATAGCGATGATAGAAGCACTTTGTCTTTGTCAATCTCACGTTTTGAAACTTTATCCGCACATAGGATGCGTTTCCACTGAGAGTTGCTGTTTGAACTGGCTGCACTTCTTCTTCTTCTTCTTCTTCTTCTTCTTCTTCTTCTTCTTCTTCTTCTTCTTCTTCTTCTTCTTCTTCTTCTTCTTCTTTGCTCCTTGACCGCTGAAAAAGACCACAACTTGTTTCCAGGTAACTCCATTTTGGGGCAGGGTGATGGTGCAGAAAGTGGCTAAGAGCTACATTTCTGGCGGTTTCACCTGGAGAAAGAGAGGTGAAGGGGAGCGAATAGAGATTAGAGAATAGACGACGTCCACTCGGGGCCACAAAAAGCCCCAGAAGGATGAAGAAGAATGATCTTAGATAAACACCGTCCTCTTGCAGACGGGCAAAAAAACTGTCTGAAAACACTCAGATGCATCTCCACGCTACTTCATGGGCTGATGCTAAAAGCTGAGGCGAGGCTCCAGTTAGCTGAGCTTTTTAGTCGCGGGGAAAATAACAAGGGAACAATCGCAGGATGGTGCAGAGTCTCTATTCTGAATTACTCCTGTGTGCGTTGTTGTTGTTGTTGTGGCGCTTCCACAAATACACACACACCACATACACACACACACACACTAACACACGCATGCACAATGAATACAGGCACCACTCAAACATATGCTCTCATGCACAAAGATAGAAACGCACTTGCACACTTGTACAGCACTTGGACATGTTCGCGCGCGCACACACTCACACACACACACACATGCACATGCACACATGTCTACATCATGAGGCTCAGGTTTAATCAGACCTCGTTGAAAAGGAAAATGCCATTAGATTTTAAAGTGGATAATTTCACATCCTTCCCTCCATTCATTTCTTCTTTTCAAACTGCCCTTTTGTGCTCACTACATTTGCTTTTATGGAAAATTACAACATTTGAACAAGACTCTTTGGTCAGGGATAATTGCACAAAGAGCCATTAGCAGTCTTCCAAGACTGGAAAGTACTGCGAGCACAATTGTTTTTTTTTTTTCATAATGCTATTGTCAATCTATAAGAACATGTCTCACGTGAAGGGGAATAATCCTGATTTAATAATCCATCAGTACAGGGAGCAACATGCTGGTCACCTCGGGTTCGCACTATGCCGCATGCTGTTATAAACAAATCAATGACATGAGCCAAGCTAAACAAACAAGACAGTTTTATATAATGTACATATCCCAAGAGTTGGCCAAAGTTCCCCCCTTTTTTCCCCTTTTGTTCTGTCGTGCCAATTTTGTGGAAGTAATTATAATCAGGTTCCATGTCTTTGCAGCACTTGTGTTCCTCACCTGCAAACCCACCTACTGATCAGTAGATTGGCTCGTGAGTGGGGTCAGCAGGTGGACAGAACTTTCATCCCATGTGTGGAAACCATCAGGATTTTCCTCTGCACTCTGCAAATTACTCACTAAAAGAATTGTTCTCAGGAAAGTGTTGCACGGCCATGTGCCTTGGCCTCACAGGCACCATATCTCCAAAGAAAAATAAATATTTTGGTCTGGGTGGCATTAAAAGAAATAATAGAATTTACATGTGAGTAGAAAATAATAAAATGACACGTTACATTGTGAATTGTCCGTGTTTTCTCTGCTGTTTTAGGGTGACAGAGCCACAGCTCCTAAAAAAATCCTAAATGCTGCAGTACCGCTTTACACCTGAGGTAGACATAGTAGCGCTGTGTGAAATGACAGCCTCTGTGCTGCACTTCCTCTGCTTCTTTTTCGTCTTCCTCTCCTTCTTCTTCACCTCATCACTGTCATAACAGCAAACAACACAGTATCTTCTGCTGTGTGTGGAGATGGAACAGCTTTCCGGGTGACACGGGACGTTTCTGACGCTTGAACCGAGCAGACGGAGCGAGAAGAGAGAGTGTCCGTGCCTCAGGCTCGGAAACTGCTGTTGCTAGCACGAGCAGCCGAAGTGAAGTTGGAGGAAGCTGGAGCCTCCAGGCTGTGGGACTGTGAGTGTCTGGGTAACGTTATCATGTTTATGATAGAACCTGCTTGTTGTCGAGCAGCTGTGTGTGATGCTAGTTAAAGCTAAAGCAGTTAAAGCTCACGTCTCTGCTCGTGCGTAGACTAACGTTTGAGGGCTCGTCTGCAACGTTAGTGCGCTTCACGTCAAGTCCCTGTTGTTTGTCTCAAGTCCTGGGCAAAACAAAACAAAACTATTCGCGTCTTTGTGGTCGCAAACGTTCAAAATAGCTTCCCTGCGGCTTTCACGTGCCACTGCCATAGTATTGAGTAAGTACGGGTCCCATATTTAGCCATGACCTGTCATGCTAACCCCTCACTAAGCCTTCACAGTGATTAGTGTTCACTCACCATCAGTGGTCATTCAGCTGAGTTGAGTAAACCTCTTCGTGGCATCTCCATTAAGGCCTAACTGTCATTTGAATGTGGATCCGTTAACGGTGCTGTGTGTAAGATTTGGTGACACCCAGTGGTGAAGTTGCATGTTGTATCCATCTTCTCACTCTTACACTTGTGAGCATGCAGAAGCCTTGGCAGCGCTTGGTTGTCATTCATTCTCAAAAGATGTTTCTTCACTCTGGGCTACTGTAGAATCATGGCAGCCTCCGTGGAGAGGATCTGCTCCAGATGTGAATATACATTAAAGAGCTCATTTAAGATTGATGGAGAATATTCATGAAAATGTCAGTATGTGATTGTTTTGTACTTTTTTTTCCTACTAATAGAAAAATGAATATTACACACTGCACTTTTAAAAGTTGAGAGGGAAATGTAAAAGGTGCAGTTTGTAAGATTTCGGTCATTTTTGTCACCTCTAAAAAATAAGTCAAAACAATTATATACTGACATTTTAATGAATTAATAATCACCTAAATGTTTTTTTTTTTCCTCATTACCCTTAAATGAGCCCATTAATGTACATTTACATGGGGAGCCGGTCCTCTTAACGGGGGCGGCCATATTTTTTTACAGTAGCCCAGAGTGGACATACTAAACATAACTTGAGCTTTATTGACAACTTAAGTTGACCATAGGTTCTCCTCTATGTTCAGAAGGTTGATGGTGAGGTGATGGATGCAAAATGCAACTTCACCTCTAGGTGTCACCAAATCTTACACGCTGCACCCTAAAATGTTGAATATGCTCAATAGATTCATAAAAATGACATTGCCAAACACAAATCCAGAATCCTCAGTGCCTCTCATCTTTCTCTGAAAACACAGGAACTATGACTGAACGTGTGATGTAGTCATCTCGCTGCTCAGAGGTCTATCTCCGATCACAGCAATGGAGGACGACACTCCAACACTAAAACCCAGACGGATCCAGAATCAGAACGTGGTCCATCGTCTGGAGAGGCGCAGGATCTGCTCGGGCCGACCCGGAGCTCAGTGGTACAGAGTGCGCTGCTTCCACCAGAACCTCTTCCCCAACTTCACCGTGGTCAACGTGGAGAAGCCGCCCTGCTTCCTCAGGAAGTTTTCGCCCGATGGGCGCTGCTTTATCGCCTTCTCCTCCGACCAGACGTCTCTGGAGGTTAGGAGTAGCAGAAGCTCCACATGTTTCTCTTCAAAACCTCCAGCACCTCACCCTCTATAATTTTGTCTCCCACTGGACAAGTGCCCGTTTTGGTCCATTTCACTACCCAACTGACCCGATATCACTGTTTCAGATATATGAATACCAAGGTTGTCAGGCGGCTCAGGACCTGCTGAGAGGACAAGAGGGAGAAACTCTTCTCACAGCCAATGACCAGCGTTCCCTCAACATCCGAGGTCGACTGTTCGAACGCTTCTTCTCCTTGCTCCATGTCACTAATGTGGCCTCAAACGGAGAACACCTGAACAGGGAGTGCAGCCTCTTCACAGATGACTGCCGGTATGTCATCGTGGGGTCGGCCGTGTATGTCCCAGAGGAGCCGCCGCCATATTTCTTTGAGGTAAAGACATCATCAAAATGTAAGCGTGGAGACGAGCTCGCCTCCCTGCTCTGGCCCGAACCGGCTCCATCATCCATTTTGTCTCTCACCAGGTTTATCGTAACAACGAATCTGTGACCCCTAATCCCCGGTCTCCTCTGGAGGACTACTCCCTCCACATTATCGACCTCCACACCGGCAGACTGTGCGACACCAGGACCTTTAAATGTGACAAAATAATCTTGTCCCATAACCAGGGTCTCTACCTCTACAGAAATATCCTGGCTGTGCTGTCTGTCCAGCAGCAGACCATACATGTCTTTCAGGTGAGAAGGAAGGGATGAGATCAAAACGGAGATATTCAATCTACATACAAATATTTGGTATTTCAAAATGTCATCCCGCCGTTGAATGTTGAGGAACAAATTTGTCTCATCTTCTATTTATCATCCATTTCTCTCATTTTCTACCAGGTGACCCCAGAGGGAACGTTTCTTGATGTCAGGACAATTGGTCGATTCTGTTACGAGGACGACCTCCTGACTCTCTCTGCCGTTTACACGGAGGCTCAGGCTGAGAGCCAGCCAGGATTCCCTCGTCTGTACACTGACAAGACCATCAATTCCCTGAAGCACAGGCTGTTGGTTTACTTGTGGAGGAGGGCCGAGCGGGATGGCAGTGCCACCGCTAAGAGGAGGTACATGAGATGATTACACTTTCACCCAATGGTCAAAAATTGGTGTAATCAGCTTTCGCTCTGGGGTCAAATGACTCTATAACAAACACAGGGGTTTTTTTTGCCTCCAGCTCTCGACATGCAGATTTCTTATTTGTTTTCTTATTGACATTGTTTCATTGGCAACATGAGGGAAATTCATTTTTCAGATCTTGGCATCTAATTAGCATAAACTGTTTTTGTAGCGAAATGTATTTTATTTAAAAAAAAATGTAGGACATGTTTTATTTCATCACGCAAATCAAGATACAACACTGGTAAGACAACGAGATGGGGGACGCTCCCCTGATTCGAGGTGATGAAGGGATTGTGAGGCAAGTTACCATGGCAACACTGAGCTCCATGGTGTTGTTGATTTCCATTTCTTGACATCAGAATCTAAACATGAGTAAAGCATCAGTGGAAATAAACACCACAAGGGAAAACTAACAACTGTTAATGGGAAATGTGTATAATGCCTTTTTTGTTTGTTTATATATTTTACACTATGTTTATATAAACCACCAGATCTTTTTCTTCTTTCAGGTGAAAGGAAGCTATTTATTTATTAACCCATTAGCTAAATATTGTTCTGTTAATGGACATTTTTTGCTCCAATCTTGTAATTCAGTGTTTGAATTGAATTGATTGCCACTTCGCGGCCGTGTATTGAGTTCACTTTAAAAACATCTGGATGTCAGATATTCACGCATTGATCAGTGTGCTTCACCTAGCTTTTTTTCTGTGTGTGTGTGTTTCTCGTATTTTCCCAACCCTCGTCAGATTCTTCCAGTTTTTTGATCAGCTGAGGAGGCTGAGGATGTGGAAGATGCAGCTGCTGGATGAGCATCATCTCTTCATTAAATACACCAGCGAAGACGTGGTCACACTCCGAGTCACCGACCCCTCGCAGGTAGGAGCTCACACACACACACACACACACACACACACTTACATCCACATACATTCCTCCTGCTCTCTTTGTTGCCCGCCGCCCCCCCCCCCCTCATACTGCCTCTCTCAGGTCTTTTGTTGTTCACCCTGTGTAAAAGGGATTCCTCCTTCAGGTCTCCAAGGACATATTTCCTGCGCAAATTCTCCTCAGTCCTGTTTCTCAGCGACAGCAAATGGATCTAATTAATGTTCATGTTATTTACACTAAATCTCGGCTATTTGAAAACCCTCCTGATGAGCTTTTTTCATCTCATCAAGGAGGAATAAATATCATGTTATTCTATTAAATAGAGCCAACATTATATAAAAGTCCTTCAACTGGAAGACTGAATTACCTGGTAATAAGAGAACAAATGCCTGTGTTCCAGAGTAACCTTGTGTTTCTGAGTCTCAGAGACGCGTGAAAGAAAATCCAGCAGCAAGCAGAAAAAACATGTTGAGTCTCTGTTTCTCTCTCCCAACCTCCACCCCTCCCCGCCGCTCTCCTTCTCTTAGCCTTCGTTCTTTGTGGTGTACAACATGGTGTCCACAGAGGTGCTGGCCGTCTTTGAGAACACCTCCGACCAGCTCCTGGAGCTCTTTGAAAATTTCTGCGACCTGTTTAGAAACGCAACACTGCACAGTCAGGCCGTCCAGTTCCCCTGCTCCGCTTCGTCCAACAACTATGCACGGCAGGTCCAGAGAAGGTACAACCGAGCTTTATTTGACCACCGGAATTGCCACTTCAATCAAATCATACGACTGTGGCCATATGACGTCATCAAGCTACACATGTTGGTGGTTAAAAGATTTTTGTGACCTTATTTCAGCTTAAAAAGAGCATATATGCACCTATATGAATGCACTCAATCTTTTACTTGGATATACACACAGAAGCACATCAATTCCAGTTGCACGTAAAAAAACATGCTGGAGCAACATGGTGGCCTCCATAGTCCATAATACACTTAAAAAGCGTATATTCACCTGAAAGTCAGTTTGATTATTTATATTTCATTTCTGCTGGTTGAAATGTAAAGCATTTTCACCTAAATCTTACACACTGCGCCTTTAATAATTTTTTTCCTCCCCCCTGTGCCAAACCGCATCCACCCAACAAGTGAAACACTAATGATGATACAGTCAGACTGTTCAACAAAAACAATATACAAAACATGAACTTGCGGGCAGAGATGATTACCGCTAAGTTCCCCAGAGATTGCTTTCTGATCATAACTGACTCAGTGAAGGTCAGAGTCAGGCTGAGTCTGTCCTGATTGAACGAGGAAGAACTGTGGCTGATGTTGTGCAGCCAAATGTCAGAGAGGATTTGAAGATGGTGACAGGAAAGGGGAAGTAGATCAGCAGCAATCGCCTGGAGGAGGAGGAAGCAGTTTCAGGACTTAATCTGGATATAGAAGCAAGGCAGTAGGACAGACGGTGAGGCTGGAGCAGCAGTGATATGAAACTGGAGATTTTGCTCACCCAGCACAGGCAATAACATCCTCGCTGCACAGTGAGGAGGGAGAGAATAGACTAAGGAGGACACGATGAAGCAAAGTTTAAATGAGGATAATGGTGAATATTGTTGTTTGGGGCGGAGACGCTGGGATTATTTCACTTACCACCTGCAAAGAGTAAAATTCAGTTTAAAAAAAACCCATAAAGGTGCAGTGTGTTGCGCTTAATTTAGTCATTTTTGCCACTTCAACAAATATTACAAAACATTACGTATTGATTTATGTTCCCTTAGCCTTTAATGAGTCCATATATTTAGTATTGTATATAGAGGAGCAGGTCCTCTCCATGGGGGCCGCCATGTTTGTACAGTAGCCCAGAGTGGACATACTAAACATCTTCTGGGTTTTAATGACAACTGAAGTTTACCATAGGTTCTCCTGCATGTTCAGAAGGGTGAGGGTGAGGTGACGGATACAACATGCAACTTCACTTCTAGAAGTCACTAAATCTTACACGCTGCACCTTTTCAATATTTAAGAAACACTTAAAACATTTGAATGCGAAGCTTAAAGTATTAATGAGAAACTGGAGAACGCTGAAAGGAATTTTAGTGAGACCAGGGAGACTGAATTAAGTCAGGATGGTTGTTCTGGGTAAAACACAAATGTATTCAGAGCTGCTTTTAAATATCTTCTCTCATAATCTTCCACAGCAAGTAGCTCTTGTATAAACCGTCTGCTGACGTCCTGCTGTCTCCTGCTGTCTCCGCGTTTCAGATTTAAGGACACCATCGTGAACGCCAAGTACGGCGGCCACACGGAGGCGGTGCGGCGGCTGCTGGGTCAGCTGCCCATCAGCGCACAGTCGTACAGCAGCAGCCCTTATCTCGACCTCTCCCTCTTCAGCTACGACGACAAGTGGGTGTCGGTGATGGAGAGGCCCAAGACCTGTGGGGACCACCCCATCAGGTATGAGCTCAAGCTTCCATCACCCACTTTAAAAAAAAAAATGTATTTATTTATTTTTTATTAACATCACCGACAAATGACTGCGATGCAGCCCACAACATGGGTCTTTGTCAGCTCCAGCTCCAATCAGCACCGATGGGAACACAATACCTGGTTGTACGTTCGGAAGTAAACCGCATCACTCGGTTACTTTCCAGTTACTGTGGCAAACGTTGTACTCTTTACAGCGTCGAACATTTTTATTTTATTGGTTGGATTAGAGTGTAACACTGATGAGACGGCAGAGTGAGGGAGCTTCCCCTGATTCAAGGTGAAGAACGGTTACCATGGTAACATTGTCACTGAACCATCTCTGAGCTCCCCCCTTGTTTTCAATTTCGTGATTTCACACCAGTGATGCATGGTTGGGGGGGGGGGGAATCTGAAATGCAAACCAACCACTGGCAATGGGAAAGGCGTTAATCACGGAATCACAGAGTCGGATCTCGATCGAGCTCCATATATGGCAAATGATATCAGAAAGCATAAAACCGGACTAGATGGCGAGCGTAATCCGATTACTCTCTTGCTCCTCCTCGCTCATCCTTTCAGGTTTTACGCTCGAGACTCGGGGCTGCTGAAGTTTAAGATCCAGGCGGGGCTGCTGGGACGGCCGGTGAATCACGCCGTACGACGCCTGGTGGCCTTCACCTTCCACCCTTTCGAACCCTTCGCCATCTCAGTCCAACGCACCAATGCGGAGTATGTGGTTAACTTCCACATGAGGCACGTGTGCGCGTGAGGAGCTGGCGTGCGTGCGTGCGTGCGTGTGTGTGTGTGTGTGTGTTGCAGATAGCGGGGACTGAGAGCCTGTGGAGTCACACTTGGTAACAAATGGGAGGACTGTTGGGCTTCTGTTAGCAGCTACTGGTGACAATACAACAAACATGTCCTCCATCAGGAGCCACAAAACAGTTTGTTCTGTTGGTCGCCCTCTTCTCCTCCGGAGAAATCAGCAGTCATTCTCCTCCTAATGGAAACCAGCGTTCCCTCTCCTCTCTGCCCCTCCATCACACAGTGGTCACTCCACCACTGCCCCTCCTCCCCATCTGCAAGACGGCAGCAATTCTGCCTCTCCCTTGCGCCTCCTCTTCCCCACTTCCCCCACAGAACAAAGAGGGACCTGTGGGGAGGAGAAGCTGGAATAAGTGTAAATGGAAACGTAGAGAGAGTGATTGATGTGTGACGGAGGAGGGAGCCGTAGGTAGTCAAACCGCTTAGAAGAAACCAAAGGTGATTTTTTTTTCCTTTTCTTTTTCCGACCGTGCACTGACAGCTGTGCATTCATATTTGAATTTTCTATCCACTCGGTCCACGACCAGCTGTCCGTCGAACTTGCTTTTTCCTGATGTGGATGTGGAAAGAAGAGATTTTATATTGTTTTTAAACTTTGTTCTTTTTTTTCTTTTTTTACATTTTACTGTTTGTACATATTTTATGCGAATAAAATTATCTAAATTCTCCTTGACACATTTTCTTTGAATGTGAAAAGTATCAGGTGAGGCTTCACATGGCAAGAGATACTTCTTACTGTGCGTCCTCGTGCCCACAGAGGGAAGCATGCGAACATTTTCCAATGCACACGAGTGCAAAATATCAAGAGCAGAAAAAACGAGTGCAAACATTTTTCTCATTTTGTTACATCACACTAAAGATTCAGTGTTTTTCCTGTTATACCCTTTCATATTTCCCGTAACATTTAACTATAAGCATGGAAGGTGGTACCTTGAGATTCTGCCACATATGGAGAGCGGGCAAGACACTGTTATAAGAGCCGTTAGATTTAATTTGAATACCAATCCCTGCAGTCTGTTCTCTTGTGGCGTATAAGATCATAACAGTGCTATTTTACATCACGTCCATCTGTCGCACGCGCCAACATCTGCTTGCGCTCAAACGTGTTATTAGAAACACACAAACACAAGCTCTTAAAAACAGATCCGCAAGTATCTAAAAAAGACCCAAACTGCCCCTTCCTTCAGTGCTCGCCCCGTGAATGAATGGATGCTAATAAATGAACATGTCCACATGTATAATAAACAGACGTAAAGGCAGAAAGCACACACCCAGACAGCTGCAGAGAGGTCATGGCGGTATGGACAAGCAGGTGCAGTGGGATTAAGTGTTCTCCAAGCCTCTGGTTACACACCACAGTGGACCTGGGAGGTGTGTGTGTGTGTGTGTGTGTGTTGGAGAGACGGATGAACCTGAGGTTTTAACGGGTGGAAGGGAGTTTTCGAGGGAAAGGTTGATGGAGAGATGGAAGAGTTGCAGAGGGATGGAGGCTTTGTGAAACAGAGCAGAGGGAGAGAGAGGGAGAGAGGGTCGAGGGCGGGGGGATGGATCTGTCTTGCGAAGTTGGCTTCGCGTTGGCACCGTGACACTACCTGCTGGTCCGAAGTCTTAAAGAGGCCATGTTATGTCATTGTCTTTACAGTGTGTTTGTGTAAGCCGGTGTTTGACAACATGCTGTGATAATCAACTAATTACAGGAAGTGCACGCAGCGGGTACAGACAGCCTCTGCATATAAGACGACGCATTGTCTGTGGTCCTCATCTGTTGGTGCGGTGGAGTGTGCACGAGCAGAGGTGCTGACGTCCAGGATTATTTGTATCTTAACATTTTTACCATTTCGGTTGCGGGAAGGAATATTTTACAAGCTCCTGCAGGAAAGAAAAAAAAAAGATCCAATCTTGACGTTTGATTTACTGTTTAGAACGTGAAGAGGATGCAGGACACTGTGGAATCCAATGCAAATCCACCATGAACCTGGTGACAGCACTTGGTACAATGACAAATATGCTGTATTCGTCTTGTTCCCTAAGATTCACGTAAACCTAGAGCCTTCTCCCTGACCTTGGTTGCTACGGAAACATAACTGCTCTCTGCTTGGTAACCTAGTCTTTTCTAATTGCTGTTGTCTTGGCAACAGCGCAACCAATGTAATCTAGAAAAGGCCACAATCCTAAGTGTTTTGCTGTTGAAGCGCTCGGGCTTCTCTGAGCAGCACAGTAAACACACACACACACACACACGGACACACACATTTAACCATTTAGGAAACAGTCACCTCAAATGTTGGACACACTAAGGTTGTGGCCTTTTCACTTCTGCTGTCGGAGAACATCTAATGACATGATTCACAATAGATACACAGATGTAACACAGGAAGATCTGCGGCATAAATATTAGAACATGACTAGAGAAGTCTCTGCAGGAAAATCAGACGTGAGTTCATCTAATTTTAAGTGATGTCTAAATGTATAATGTAGTTTTTTTAAAACTATGGAAACAATCCCAATAATCAGCATGGCTGGTTAAAGAAGTTTGTTGGTGTTTGTGGTGTGACCGGTGAAATGGTTAATGATAAAAGATGAACATTGCCCAAAGAGTCTGACAGCAGCCCAGAGCCTTTTGCGTTTTAATTACATCTGACTGCACCTTTAGATGGTGTTAGCTTTGTCCATTGTGGGCAACTGTGAAATCATGGTGGTGCAACATGGCGGCCTCTGTGGGGGAGCCAAACTTCTCGTGTTAATACAAAGGGCTCCTTTCACAAATCACATCAAACAGTGCAATTGTATTTCTATTGATAGAAATAGGAAAGAAAATCCTCCGTCTCACGCACTGCACCTTTAAGTCGGGAACGTACGCAACCAAATTAGACATTTCCATCAGACAATTCACCAAGATTGAGAAAAAAACATTTGGCTGTTACAGATTTATGGTATAGAGATGATAATAATCCACAGACCTTAATGAAGTCAGTTGTATGATCAATATCCCTCTGCATTAATAGTTCATGATAAGAAATGAATTCTGAATTCATCAATATTGATATCAATTCCATCGACAAAGAAGCATCACTTCTGAGACAATGAGTATGTGGCATGCACATCATCATCTAACCCTTGTATGCACAAATACAGGAGGAAGTACACAAGATGAACACACTCACACACACACACACACACACACACACACACACACACACACACACATACACACACACACGCGCGCGCGCACAGAGTTTTCACCTTTGCCCCCATCATATCCCACACCTGTTATTGTTATCGACCACACCGCCATTGGTCCTCCCCTGCAACATATAACACCATAACAGTGTCAACATTTCATATCACATGGATTAGCACCTCAGCCATCTGCAGGGCTGAGCGAGGGGCTGGTGGAGCCTCCTGGTGAGAGGCATGAAATCACAGCGCCACCACCTAATGAGCACAGGGAGCCCGAGTGGGAGGCATATTGAGGAGGGACAGGAGAGAGTTCTAAATATTGACTGCAAATATTTGTTTCAACTGTGGAGGGGTCCCCCAACTCATAGGTGTGTACTCAGACACACAAAGAGGACACACACACACACACACACACACACACACTCACACACACACACACACACACACACACACACACACACACACACACACACAACTCGCCACAACACACACACAGTC
>JAFBJT010088291.1:23585-35992 GCA_016785325.1 Chascanopsetta lugubris
TATATATATATATATATATATATATATATATATACATATATATATATATATATATATACATACTCACAACCTAGTGGATATAACATGTAGACACTTAGTATTCCTGGAAAGTCAAATGTATATCTTTCTGTCAGTGGTTTATCTTTATCCAGTTTCCTATCCTGGATTATTTTTGTTTAGCCGCTCTGTTTTAGGTGCCACAGGTGCAGATTTACATAATCCCTTCACGTGCATTCACAGAGTGTAAACACAAATGCACCTACATCTCCACTTAGGCTGATAGTTAAAATGAGTCATGCGGGGAAAAGTGAGCCCTCTCCCCGCAAACATCCAACAACACTGCTGATTGGCTTTTCATGAGGTGTCTCATCAGTCATAAAATAAAGTTCCATCATGTTTTTGTCCATTATTATGACTCAACAGTCACAAGATCCACCCTCTTCTAATGCACATAGGAGATGTGTCATCACACTGCTTTAATTAAAGGGCATCATTATTTTTTTCCGGTGAGGTTTTTAAAGTGGTTTTCGTGCGTGTGCTTGGAAATTGGACTGTGGAACACAGACAGAAGCATCGCTCAGGCCAAGCACTTGGTAGCATCACTAGATTTTTCATTCTCGGGACCTTTTCACTGAAAAATGAAGGTGAATGTGTAATTTTCTATGCCGGAGCAAGTAAGAAAAAAGAATGAATCAGCACAAAAATTAAATGGGTTCATTCTAACACTAGGCTCATCGCTCAACCAAGTTCGGAACAAATCTCTAAAGCAGCCTTTGTATAATCTGCTAACAAATAAACCAATGAACCAACCAACGGTAGAGGAGACAAACAAACTATTTTCGCGTGAGTAAAAATTAAGACAAACAAGACAAAAAACATAGTAGTAAACAGTGGGAATACAACTATCACATTTTTGTGAACTCTTTAACAAACTGAACCCAATGAACTGAATCTCCCTGCCCTGACGTAATATGTGAAAACAGTCATCGCGCTAGCATCGAGAAAAGCCTCTGAATTACAGGAACTTGATATTTTCTTGGAGACGTCCGTGTTCTTGTTTACTCAGCAGGCATCAAATATGACTTAGGTCAGTTGTTGCTATGTTACCTTCAGTTATTCAGAAAAGAGGTTAAAAGGCTGTGAGCTGAACTCTGCCACCCTCCACTACTCTCTGCTTTGATCAAAGACCTTTTGGCAGGATGACACATGCAAAGACACACAATTCCTGTTGTTATTCTTTCCACCGCCCCATCACGTATTTGTATTCAATCAGAACAAATACCTGTTTCTATATTTTTTATTCTCTTTCTCTCTCACTCTCTCCCCCTGTCAGTCTCTGTGCCAGACAGTGGCAGCAGGGGGTCTGTCTGTGGGAAAGGCAAACTGATTGAGTAAACAGCTAAATACTCACACATGTATTTTTTATGCCGATGACATACCGGGAGCGATTTGTGAAGCCTGCACAAATGCACAGTGACACAATGTACAGGCACAACCTCACAATCTATCGAAGATGCAAACACAACCCCCGAGTGAACGCGCGCATATGCTTTTGCGGCTATGTACAATGACAAACGTCTATCCACCCATCCAGATCTAATTCATGGTTTCTTTCCTCTCAGGTGTTCCGGTGCTGCCGCCCTAGAGGAGGCTGCAGGCATGGCGGCTTGATGCTCCCATGGCCCCATCCCTCCGACAGAGGAAGGCTGCAAAACTCTGTGTCATGCCCCCCAACACGCACCCTCCCAGCGAGGGCGCCGGCCTCCCCCCAGCCAGCGCTGCCACCCGCTTAGGCAGATCTGGTGAGTTGAGTGACACGCGAGAAATAGACCGAGAGTCGAGAGAGCGGGACAAAAGATGAGGAAACAACAGTTATGTATTCCATGTCAACTCGTCTCTATTTAATTCTCATCTATTGTCGTCCTAACGACGCATGACAGGAGAAATACTGTCTGTTTTGACAGCTGCCGAAGTCAGCGTGCCCAGCGTGCCCGAACACACAGATGCATTGACACACACACCCCTAACATACAGTCCCCCCCCCACACACACACACACAAAAGGATGAAGGCAATGAGCATGCTGAGGCCATGTGCTATGTCCCACAGTGAAATGGCAAATTACTGTGTATTTGATGAGTCTGTTCAGCGTAGTTTCTTTAACTGTCCATCCGGTTATCCTACTTTCCTCCCCCTTCATCTGTCTGTCTCCTCCTCCGCCTCTCTCTTCTCTCTCCCACCTCATACCGAAACCAAAACGGGAATCCATCAGAAGTCGGGTGGCATAGCAACAGATACAGCAGCTGTATGCATGCATGCGTGTGCGTGTGTGTGTGTGTGTGTGTGTGTGAGTGCAGTGGATTAAACAGCAGAGTGGATGGATGCTGCTCTCTGCCCAGCTCAGTCCACACACTTCCTCTCCTAATAGGCGAAGCACCAGAGAGAAATCCCTCCCTGCCATCTTTCTCTCCTCTGCAAAACGTCAACAAACACACACTCGCCCTCACTGCAGGAAATAAACTGCTGAAAAAAGGAAAACGAGGGGCTCTTTGTCCTGCTGTTGAGAAGGCACTGCTTCAAAGGGGTCTGGTTAAAACACCCCCACAAACTGCTTTGCAACATGACGACTCTAAATAACTGGCCAACCCTGTGTGTCAGAACCTTTACACACCCACACCTCAAAGTCGATAGATATATCTCCCTGTGGGCCGCTCTGCCTCCCCCTGTCTCTCTCTCTCATCACCTCATACCTTTTCCTTTTTCTCCTCCTCTCCTTTCCTCTCCACCCTTGCTGCATCTCAGTCATAAACATTCAGTATGGTTTTATTCCAGTTTCAATGTCGCAGCGTATTTCATTATGTTTGATCAATATAAATATTACGCTGACATTGTTTAAGTCTGATCTCTGATATTGCGCCACGTACACGGTCACATGATCAATGGAGGACGCATATGAGCAGAAATGAGCATATCCCTCTCTTCAAATCTGATCCATTGAATATAAATGAATCAGTGAAAATCAAGCAAATCAATTATGTACTTTTCAAAGGCCGATCAAGTTCATTTAGAAATCTAGAAAACGACTGCAGCACTAAACCTCTGAAATGTCACAAGCTACAGCAAGAAGGTTCCTGTGTGACAGAAAAGAGACCGGACAGAAAAATAGTGAGACATTAGAATCCTTCAGTGTCAGACATATTTCCAACCAACAGCTGTGGAACTAAGATGGAGTTTTGTTGCCTATGTGGGATGCAAAGATGTGATATTTCTCAAAGGTTGTCGACTGGAGGATGGGTTAATGGTATTTCTAAGCTAATGCATTTTGTTTGAATCTTGTGTTGAACTATGAATAATTGTATTTATCCCATCACAGCTCACTGAATAATTAATTTCAGCAAATGTTGCAGAACAATGGTATTGCATTTGGTTGGCTGCAGTAAGTATCTGCTTGATAAATGCTGTAAACTATATGATAAATACAAATTTGGTATCATTTAATCCTTTGCACAGTCTAGCAGATGTGAAATATGGCTTAACTGATCCAAATATTTCATAAATCTAAACTGCTATAAATAAGTGAAATATCTGTCTTGTGGAAAGTTGTAAAAGCTCTGTTTCGGATCCAGAATTATGATAATAATAATGATAATCCTTCCAATAGAGAATATATTATGGTCATATTTTTCTTTTTTTCAAGAAGGTAAATGGTACTGTGGGGTTTCCCTGATGAATAGTTTATGTTGAGAAGCATTTTTCAACCTATAGCACCATCAAAGATGCGCCTGTTAAGAAGCATGAATGATTTATAACCAACGGAGCTCTGGAAAGTGCTGGAAAGTTGTGTTAAGGTGTCAAGAAACGAAACACGTGAAAGGGGTCTGACACAGGCTGAAAAGGGAGAGAGGATGTCAAGAGACATCGAAAGGTTAAACTGAAAGCAAAGTACAGTGACAGAGAGAGACAGAGAGAGAGAGAGAGAGAGAGAGAGAGAGATAGGAAGTTAAGAGGGGGAGGAGATATGAGATCAAAGCAGTGAACGATAGAGTGACTGCAGAGAAGAAAGGATGGAGGAGGAAAGAGGAGAACAGAGGTCTATGAGCGACACAGAGACCATATGGTGCCTCAGGGCCTCACGATCCCAGCAGACTGTCTCATCTGACACAACACACACACATTTGCACACAAGCACAAGTGCATCCCCCCCCCCCCCCCCCCCCCACACCACACACACACACACACACACACACACACACACACACACACACACACACACACACACACCCGTACTGTAACTTCCCTGGTCCTACTGTGTGTGTGTGTGTGTCCATGCTGCAGTCCCCCAACAAAGCCGGCAGATTAACTGACCACATAGCGTCTAATCAAACGAGTGACAGATCGCGGTGAGGATTTGGCTTGGAATGGAGATCTAATGCGGCAACTGAGGGGCCAAAGCATTTGGTTTGGAATGGAGCCACAGTACAGTGACTAAGGTTGTAGCGCTATGCCTCGGAGCACTGCTGTAATACGGTGCAGTGACTAAGGAGGTGGCGTCAGGCTTGGAACACAGCCACAATGAGGAAAAACCCACAGAAGCGAAACCTTCGTTTTTCTTCCGCCCTCAGCTGCCAGGTTCTTGATTTAATGTTTTTAAGACATGAGTCAACTTCAGTGATGGGTGGTTTGCACCCGGTAACTTGTTCAACATGTCTGATTTGGCATTGAACCACAGCAGTGAGATATGTACTGCATGTCTTGCATTAGCTTTAGAGTGGAGCCAGATCCTTTCACGTAGTATTACGTGACACAGGGAACTGCCTAGACGTACATACTGTGTAGCATTTGTTGATGAATGAAGAGTTCAGGGAGTGTATCAACAAATGTACTGCACTAACATTGACACACATATCTCCCTGTTTATAGAACTGATCCAGAAGCAATGGTATATCGTCCTCTGTTGGGACGCGGAGGCTCTGAACTCTGACCTCTGCGGTCGATGAATTAAAGTGGAGTTTGTTGTTGTGATCGTACATCAGCTTGGTTGTGGGAATAGCTCTCTGGGTGACCTTGGTGCTATAGCTGCTGCAGCTATACACAGCAATGCAAGCACATAACTGTAGGCAAAGTGCCCCCTCTGGTTTATTTCCCCCTCTCCTCTCAGAACGTTGGAGTTTGGTGCAGCGACAGAGGGAAGGTGGAACTTGTACAAGACACAAACCCACAGTACTGGCCCACTTTCAAAGGACACTGGCAAGGATACTTTTGAACAATATCCTGCACCGCCCACAGCACCACTGCGGTTCAGCACTTGCTGAGTGACACTGATACAGAACCACACCATCAAAGGAAAGTCCAGAATGAGTCTGGAATGACGCTGATAAGCTATAATGATCATAGCGAAGCAAATTTCAGTCATGAAAATAGAAAATTACTCATCAGGTTGTCACAGGATAGTGCTGACATAATGGTGTTTGGAGTGCACTTGATTTGGCTAAGTGAACTCTCCACAAGTATCTCAAAAGACATTCAATTAGCAAGATAGAAATCTCAAGCACTGCACAACAAAGTCTAAAATTAGGATTAAAGACTAATTCATGCTCAGTGACTTGGAAAACATGGATGGAGCCTTCTGTCCGCGCTCTGTGTTCATTGTGCACAGCTTCTTCAAATCCTATCAGGACAAAACTAAGCAGGGGGCAGTGTGGCCAATAGGTTCAGGTGAGAAAGCTACAGAAGAAGAAATTCAGCAGTGGCGAAAGCTTTTAAGGAGAGTTGTATACTATAGTGCAGTTGAATGTTAGGTCACACACAGAGACACTGTGACTTGTGTGAAATAGAAATGAGGAAAAGTTCTACATCGACATACTTTTTAAGGCAAAAATCGACATGACAAAAAAATAGAATGTGTGTGCATGCTCTTTGGGTCAATATCAGCTGCCCGTCCTTCCCCCCTGAGGGATGAGTGGGCATACATTACCACCTGTCAAGGATCCGACACAGAATATATTCCATTCTAGTCACACCGATGCAAATGTGGCATCAAAACCGAGCGCCCTGTATTTTACCCTTAAATTCTGCATGAACTCAGCTGCCTCAGCGGTCAGAAACGAAATGCTGTAACATCAAAGACGGGGTGTTGCAGTGAAACCTGTACCTGGTGTTTGCTGAGATTCAAGCCTCAAGTTACTGATAGGTTGTCTTTTCCATCACTACTCTCCCCTTCTCTTTTTTCTCACCTGTCACTCCCGCTAATTAATAACCACTATCACAAAAATGATGTCACTGCATGTCACGCGCTCCCGTGGGCTATATGTGCGCGTGTGTGTCGCTACGTATCGATACAAATAGCGTAAATTAAAGTGGCAGACCAGCCTTCACACAAACCGCTCGCCCCTACGAGTCAAAATAATGATTGCGTCTTTGCGATGAAGAACTAATGAGGAATGGACAAGGGAGAGACAGCGGCAGAGAAGGAGAGAGTGAGAGCGCAAATTGACACAGAGGGGGAATAGAGAGAAATAGAGAGAAATAGAGAAATGGGGAGTGATAACAGGAGGTGGTTCCTCGGGAAGAGGGGGAGGAGATAATGTATAAAAGTCAAGATTTCGGAGACAGCACACTCCTCTACTTCGCCTCGTCTTTCCGCTCCTCATCACACTGTCAGCAGGAGAACAGTCCTAACCCCCACACCGTCTCCCCGCTTATCCCAAGCTGCCGCATGTGTGTGTGCGTGTGTGTGTGTGTGTGTGTGTATTACCACCTGCATACGTACGCGCCACCGTGACCTCCTGTGTGAGAGAGGGAGCAATTGTATACGGTTGTGCAGTCAAACAGTGAGGTTGTACGAGTTGAGAGAGAGAGAGAGAGAGAGAGAGGAGATACTGTGGTTAAAAAGGATTGAAATTTGATGTAAACTGGAAAAACTTCTTTACCTATTCCTCCTCTCTTCACTTGAACATCATCTACGGCACTTGGTTGCTACGGTAACAGGGGATTACACTGTCAATGTTGAAATAATGTGGCGGTACTGCTGGGACTTATGCTGTATGATGTGCGTTGTGCTTTTAGACTGAGACAGTAATGCCATTCAGTCGGCTGCTATTATGCTGTTTTTCTGTACAGAGCGATTTCAATACATGTAACGCCCCCCCCCAACCACACACACACACTATTTTCCATCTGTTACCTTAATGAGTTCTCAGGTTTCAGTGGAGATCAGAGGTGTAAAAGTAGCGCAATAGCTTGCAGTCAGTGTCTTGCTGAGCATCAAGCGAAACATTGATTAGTTGCAGTAACTCGAGTGAGAGAGTGCCTTGCGTGGAGGACAGCTGGTCACTCCAGAAACAGGATAGCACTAAGTCTGCCGCTCATACGGAAAACAGCTTGGCCCCCGTAACATGCGACTGAGCTTAGTGTCAGCGGCGATGACATCATAGCTGGGTCTAGTATCACCAAATTGGGGCCCTCGGATATAGGCTTACAGACAGCTGAGGCTCAGGAGCTGTCGAGAGGGGTTGCCTAGGAGATTGTCAAACATCGCAATGCTAGAAATTAGTCTTATTTTGGCTCTGGAGGAAATGGTATGACATCCTCTAACAGATCTATATTGCTAATGCATAATCTATCTCCCTAACTGTCTGCCTACCCACCACTTTGCTATTAGAGTTACCTCTGGCTTGGGTCACATGGGGACTTCTAGCTGTATTGTAATGTCATGTTTTGGCTTGCTTCTCATGGTTGAAAGCATTGCTAGCCAACATTTGCCTTAAATGACAGCACTTTTGGCAGCATGTGTTTTTGGGATTCTTATGAAAGATTTAGTTTGAGGCCTGTTTGGACCGAAATTAAACTCCACAGAACCCCTTAGACGCATTTGGACTGAACCACCTTGCCTTTCTACGACTGTGGCTGATTTTCTCCTCCTCCTTCTGGTTTGGCCGTGTGGAGCTCCACACCGGATAGAGGAACCGGGGCAGTTAAAATAAGCCAAAACAACAACCACCTCCTCCACAAGAGCAGCTAAAACCACTCATAAATGTTGGAAGATAGGCTCCAGCGCTGAGGGCGGGCGGGGAGGAGGGGGAGTTCAAATGTATAGTAATGAAGGGAGAGGAGAGGAGAGGAGGGGCAGTGAGCGGAGAGGAAGACAAACTTTGCACTGATGAATGGTGCACCATGACAACCACAATTTAAAATTTGACGTGATACGAGGAGGAAGCAGGACATGAATGTAATTTATTGCTCTCTGGCTCTGTGTCACTCTCCCTCAGTTGTGCAACAACACTCCGAGCCACGGTGCGCACACACATATCCTGCTCTACCAACGTTTTTTTCCAACCCGTACTGCAAACACGCCTGCAGCAAGCAAAAGATGGGTCTTCCCAAGAAATCCCACTACAAAGTAAGACAGCAGTGTGTGAAAATCACTCATATTTTCCCAGAGATTAGTATCATACTGCAGAGCGGATCAGAGGTGGATAATGGATCAGGGAGCGTGAGATGGTCCAGAATCCTGATCTTTCTCATGAGCTCCCTGTCTTTATCCTCTGTACGTTTGTTGGTTTTGAAAGTGCTGGTATCACATTGTTCTGTTTGAGAGAGGTCATCTTCACCCTAGCAACTGCCCTCAACAAAAGATGCCATTCTTGGATTTTTGTTCATGAATGCATTCACACAATGTTACAATGGCATTCCCGAAAGGTTGCATTCATTAATTGGGTCAAAATAATAAATAACCACCCATTACCGATTACAGTCAGTGTAAGTAAAAGCGTTGGCAGCCCTCAGGTTGCTTGAGATCATCCTGCTACTACGCTGTTTTTATTCCATCGCTTCCATGTCAGAAATGTTGACATGTTAAAACAGAAAAGGTGTCGATTAATGATCACTGAATTCCATTGAGCTGTTTTGCTTCCTGATATTGCTCTCACTCTGCCACGACATGCTATGCAACACCTGGGATTTTTGTTTCTTCATACATTTAATCTGAAGCAAATGTGACTCGTCAAAACAGGGTGACTGAAAATTCTGCATGAATCCATCTACTTCACAAAGTTTTGTTTCACCCATCACGTTGAGGACCGGTCAATAAAGAGATATTTCACAGTGTTTCATCATACACAGAGGCAGACAGCCAGGATGTGTGGTGAAAGGAAATTAGGTCTTGAATATGAGAGCAGAGGAAGGAGAGAAAATTATTAGTGGAGAGAAGCAGACGGACCGACACAAACACAGTGAGAGAGGATATAACGACGGGGAGCGGGTGAGACATGGTGTGACAAAAGATAATGGCACACTGAGAAATAGATGCTAACAATATGCAGATGATGCAAGTGATGAAATCTGTGGGTGAGGCAAGAGAGGCTTGTCAGAAAGTGCTGCGTCTGTGTCTGCAGCTTAGACAGTGTTGTTTTTTTAATATCACACAATGATGGTTGCATTCACACACACACGCACACACACACACACACACACACACACACACACATACTCTCAGACAAGCACACGGTTTGGCCCCACATTCGCAGGCCCACTCGTAAACACACACACAGTAACACAAAAGAGATAAAGCATAAGTCGTGCTGATAAGCAATTGGATGGAAACAAAGTCAGGGACTGTAGCAAGACACAGAGGGGTGGTACACAACATTGTCAAGAGATTCATAAAGAAAAGGAATGAGAAAGATAAAGAGACTCTAGTGTGAGTGAGAGAATTACAGAGTGCAGGCAGGGACATACCGGCACAAAGGAACACAGACAGAAAAACTAATACAACTGAAAAAAATAAATAAATGGCAGGAAAGGACAGAGGAAAGAAATAGAAAAGGAACCCCTCAAGGAATAAATAAATAACATATTATATATTTAGAGCCAGAGGAAAACAGGGAAGACCTCAGAGTGAAAGAGGTAGAGACAAGAGAGAGAGAGCGAGAGAGAGAGAGAGAGAGAGGATAATGAGTAGGAATAAGGGAATGGCTGCAGACTGCAGGATAATAAACAGAGGGGATTTCCCTTACGAGCATCACTAAAGACACACACACACACATACACACACACACACACACACACACTCATAAACACACCCATAAACACAAAGAATAACTGCAAGTATATCTGTCATTTGAAAATGCAACAGCATTATGGCTCTGCCGAACAGACTGCTGCCATGGAAATAGCAGCGTGTAATGAAGTATTCTATACACACACTGATCTGACCAAATCTAGGTTCCGCCATAATCGTTTGGGCCAGCTGCAGAGGAATTTCGTAATAACTGTAAAACTGTCACCAAACAGACGGTAACAACTCCTCGGTGCACTTTCTTGGAAGTTCCAATATCCATGAAAGCACAGTTTGTGTGGGACAAAATGGGTGAAAATGGAAATTTCCTGTGTGGCTCCAGCACATCACAGCTGTAGGAAGAACTATTTCCTACAACAGAGAGAGTTTCCCTGCTGCACTGATGATACTTGACGGGAATAACTGAATAACCGAGTCTTTTCTGTCTTCTTCTCTTCTAACCCGTCCCCTCTCTCAGTCTTCCTCTGTGGCCTCTGCCTGGTGGCTGCGCTGCTGCCGACGGCCTCCTCCTGTCCCCCTCCCTGTCTCTGTTCCTCAGATGGCCTGGTGGTGGATTGCGGGGGCCGAGGTCTCTCCTCCCTGCCACCCCTGCACCTCATGCCCCCGGGGAGCCGCTCCTTCCTCCTCGCCAACAACAAGCTGGCCTCGCTGGGAGCCTCTAACTTCGCTAACCTCTCCTCTCTAGAGGTCTGTGAGTTTTTCTCTGCCTCACAGTCAAACAAGCGAGTGTTTTCTGTGCTGACCCTGACAAGTGAACGGGAGAGTCTCATAGTGAACAAACTGATGGAAACTTTTACCATACAGGTTAAAGGTTCAGTGTGTAGAATTGAGTGGCATCTTGCCATAAAGTGCCAACATGTCATTCGATGTTATTGTTTGGGCATTTCAGGAGCTGGACCTCTCTAATAACTACCTAGATAATCTACCAGCTGGGTTATTCAGAGACATGTCCAACCTGACAAAGCTGACTCTACACAACAACTCACTGACAGTGATGGACAGAGACCTCTTTCAGGTAAGCACTGTGCTTTGTACAGTCTGATGTTCAACATGATTAAAGTGCCTTATTATAGCTACAAGACCGCATGCAAAGCGTTTTACATTGCAATTAATTAACAAGCCTATTTCAAATGTCCAACATCATGTCCAATAAGCATTCCATCAAATCACACACTCAGTCCAACAAAATACTTAGTGCAGCATCAACTCCTGGGGGAGGCTCAACATGGGCGGTTTTGCTGATATGACTGGGCTCCCATCCAGCTGCTAAATTAATAATGAACCATTTGCTCAACACTTTCATCTACTTTTAACTCAACCACTGCAGTCTGTAGCATAAGGTCATGGCAGGATGGTGCGTGGACCCTTGGTTTAAATGAGATGACATCATTTAGTGATGTTTCTACAGGGTTTGGGAGGTCTTCAGAGCCTGGATCTGTCCCTCAATGGACTGTCGTCTGTTCCTCTGGGGCTACTGGATGAGCTGCAGAGCCTCAGGTAGACACATACCACAACACACTCCCTGACACAGCTCCAGAGCTATAACATAATACACTGCCCAATCCCGAATCATTAACATAATAATAATAATAATTTAAAAAATCCTGTTACGAGAGAACAAGAAGAACTGGCTGGAAATAAATTAAAGAAAATGAGGAGAGAAATCTGTTTTTTTTTTTTTAGAGTGGGTGGACTGATAAGAATAGCAACAGGGCTATGGAAGATGTTAAAAAGAAGGATTTTGGGCCGACAGTGTTTAGTTGAGATGGTAACTGTTACCCAACAGTTAATATATATTATTCTATTCATACTATAGGTGGCTGTCGCTGGCTGGTAACCGGCTCCACGGTTTGGAGAGGGCAGCGTTCGAGCCCCTGGCCAACCTGCAACATCTGGAACTGGGAAACAACCCCTGGGAATGTGACTGCAACCTCCGCGATTTCAAACACTGGATGGAGTGGCTGCTGTACAGAGGTGGATGCTTCATTTATCTTCACGAGCTTTGAATGGGGTGTTTTTGAATAAGTGGAAAGCACAGGAGGGCAAAGAAGTCACGGCGTAGTGGGCGTAAACTAGAGAATACATGTTCGGCGCAGAGACGGACGAATAAAGTTAGGTGTGCGTTCCCATTCGTGCATCCCCTGCGCCTCTAGCTACATAATATAATTGCACTGGTGTCTGAATGCACATTACCACGCTCATTGTGTCCAGCGTGCGTTATCCCACGTGTCTCTGCCGGCTGATAGTACATCAGATAACCACAGCTGCTCTCCGCTCTCTCCTCATGTGTAAAAATCTACATTCACCTCAGCGCCTCCAGCCCCAGCTGCCCT
>JAFBJT010088291.1:41650-104388 GCA_016785325.1 Chascanopsetta lugubris
AAAAAGAAAAACTGGCTGGAAATAAATTAAAGAAAATGAGGAGAGAAATCTGTTTTTTTTTTTTTAGAGTGGGTGGACTGATAAGAATAGCAACAGGGCTATGGAAGATGTTAAAAAGAAGGATTTTGGGCCGACAGTGTTTAGTTGAGATGGTAACTGTTACCCAACAGTTAATATATATTATTCTATTCATACTATAGGTGGCTGTCGCTGGCTGGTAACCGGCTCCACGGTTTGGAGAGGGCAGCGTTCGAGCCCCTGGCCAACCTGCAACATCTGGAACTGGGAAACAACCCCTGGGAATGTGACTGCAACCTCCGCGATTTCAAACACTGGATGGAGTGGCTGCTGTACAGAGGTGGATGCTTCATTTATCTTCACGAGCTTTGAATGGGGTGTTTTTGAATAAGTGGAAAGCACAGGAGGGCAAAGAAGTCACGGCGTAGTGGGCGTAAACTAGAGAATACATGTTCGGCGCAGAGACGGACGAATAAAGCTAGGTGTGCGTTCCCGTTCGTGCATCCCCTGCGCCTCTAGCTACATAATATAATTGCACTGGTGTCTGAATGCACATTACCACGCTCATTGTGTCCAGCGTGCGTTATCCCACGTGTCTCTGCCGGCTGATAGTACATCAGATAACCACAGCTGCTCTCTGCACTCTCCTCATGTGTAAAAATCTACATTCACCTCAGCGCCTCCAGCCTCAGCTGCCCTGCTAATGAAGCATCTCTTCTCTTCTCTGCTCCATTCTCCCCCCCTGCTCCATTCTGGGCTCTACTCTCCGGCTAGGTTCAGAGATGGAAACGGACACATGGGCGGTGGGCTCGATCATTTAATCATCGCCAGAGCGGTGGGAGAAACGATAGGGAAGCGTTTTGGAGTTGAACATGAGAGAAGATAAGGCCACGCTGAAAAGAGGATAGATGATACGCGATGTGTGGTATAGAAAGATAGGACAAAGCGCTGAACAAGTGTGAAAAGCTCGGCGACAGCAGCTTGTGTTGACATCTGTTTGCCTCAAACCACCTCGAGCACACGGCCGGGATGTGCAGGGATATTTGGAGACAGGGAGCTGTGTTTGAAGAAGGGAGTCTCTTGTCACACACTGAGACAGAAGCATCCGGAGGCCAAATACCACCGTGCACATCCCCGTCTTTCGGTTCTTGTATTTAACCTGCTTCAGGCGGGCGACCAGCAGAACGTATGACCTCATGATGAATACTAGGTGTGCAGGCAAATGAAGCATGCGATGAAGCACATCCCCTTCCCTGCTGCCACCTAATGGGAATTAGTGACTCAGATGTTGCTCTCCCCCAACCACACACTCCTAGCTTTGCTAAAGCTGGGCATGTCATCTTATGAATTATAGAAGAGCTTAGTTGGGGCTATCTTCAACTTAGCGTTTGAAGGCACAGCAAACTCTGTGTGTGTGCTAAGTGATTCGTGACTCATCCTAGTGTTGGCATAACCACCCGCCTCTCTGTCTCTCCCCCTCTCTCAGTTAATTGGCGGTGCTTTACAGACACGAGGCATTTTTTATAAACGACCTCTCCATGTCCTCCTGTCTCTGTGCCTCTCTCCTTCTCCCCCAGGGGGCAAGGTGGACGCAGTGGAGTGCACGCTACCCAAAGATCTGCGTGGGCGAGACATCCGCGGCGTTCCAGTGGAAATGTTCAACTACTGCCTCCAACTCGAGGATGAGAACGGAGGAGGAGGCGACAATTCCCGTGCCGGACAGAGGGGAGTTCCACCCTGCAGCAGGAATGCTCTTAACCCCAGTGGGGCCACACCAATTTCTGACAACAGCGGCAATGTTGCTGACGAATCCTCCTCAAGCACAGGGGGCGGAGGCGGTGGTGGGGACGCCCCATCGGATTGTGTGCGTGCCCGCTACAAGCCCGTGAGTGTGCGCCGCGCCATCGGCACGGTGGTTATTGCCGGCGTCGTTTGCGGCATCGTTTGCATAATGATGGTGGCAGCCGCCGCGTACGGCTGCATCTACGCCTCCCTCATGGCCAAATACCAGAGAGAGCTGAAGAAGAGGCAGCCGCTGATGGGAGACGGCGAGGCGGACGGAGAGGACAGGGAGGAGAAACAGATATCTTCGGTGGCCTGAGAGTGTGACAGGACGGGAGGGTTCAAAAGGTGAAGGTCGGAAGGGTGAACATTTTAAGGGCTCAAAGAGGAGAGAGACGTGAAGTGTTTTGCTTCATGCACAGAAGACAGTCATGGTTTCTCTCCCTCTGACTGACAACCTTTCTCCCACTCTTTTTTGTCTTCCTTTCTCTGTCCTCTCTCTATCTTTAACTCTCTGTCCCTCTCTGGAACACATTCCCTCTCGCACACACACACACCCTATCTGTTCCCTGATTTGCTCTTTCAGTCAGTGTCATTCTCACTGCAGTATTTGCTCCCAGTCATCCCTCCAACTCGCCTACCATCCACCTACTACCACTGTCGGCTGCTGCTCGATCAGCCAACAGAAAAAAGAAAGGAATGGGTAGTCTAATATGAAACATATCATTTAAGCTGTTACAAGACACTCATGGCACGTGGTCAGTCATTCATAAGTAAAAGCTGGATTGAATTTTCAGGGATTTACAGTTTGTACAGTGGTGTTTGGACCAATGATCATTACAATGAGAAGAAATGCACGGCTCTTATTTAGTTTGAACCTTTCTCCTCTTAAACCGCAACAAAGCCAATTGCGAGAACTCTGACCCAGGACCAGCAACTCTGTTTGCTCTACTGCTCCTCTCTTTGGACGTTCCTCCACGTCCCAAAGAAACACACAGGACTGAACAACTCGGAGGAATATACAAAAAGAGATGGCATTTAAATGGTAAACACCCCCTGAAATGGGATTACGGTACTCACGTTCTGTTGATTAAACATGGCTCACACGTGTCTCCGGGGACAGCAGGCAACGATCGGTACTGATGACATTAATAATTTGCGAATGAATAGAAATAGACACTGTCTGGACAACATCTGCTTCTCTATGGATCTTTTCTAGACCAACAACATCCCCTCGATTTGCAGCTGACGCGTGCATGAGATTCTACAATGGATGTTGTTTGTCAAGTCCAATGGGGAACAAACCATTCAACTGAAACGTTCTTGTACACATCCCTTTTACAGATAAAAGGCTTGTGCTCACTCCATGATTGCAACATTCTGACAGTGTGACTCGCTTTCAGGCACAGTTGTTTCAAAGGAGCACTTTGAAGGACCATATATTTAATTTATGGTTTCACCCACAGAAGTTAAACTTTGCTCCTCCGACATGGAAAAACTATCTCAGAGGACCCGTCTCCTGGCAAGGACTACAAACATTCATCTAAGGACTACAAACTTTAGACTCCAGCACTTTATTTCCTCAATCGGTTAACCCTCCAGCCCCCCTCTCCCTCCCCCTCCCTCTTTCTACGATGGAAGATGATTTGCCCAGAGGGATTCAAATGAACATGGGATTAAAACAAAGAGACGCTGCTATTTTTCCTCCGCCTCCTTCTCGTCCCTTTATCCTCCCCATCCATCTTTCCATCCAGTGCTATTTATGGAAAGCTGTCCACACCTCCCCAAAGACTCCCCACCTCCTTTCTTTGTATCCCCACCTTCAGTCATGTTGCTCTCCCGTGTGTTTACCTAAAGGATTAGCAATATGCAGTGGAAGTTATGTCGCTTGATCATCGAAATGTCACTGCCACAGAGTCCTTGTGTTAACTTTCACCAATCTATTCATGTTTCTTAATTACTGCATCCAAATAAAGTTTCATTTACATAACTATATTTTCATAAGTATCATTATTCATACGTTTGGAATATTTATTTCTCGATTAAAATGTTTTGTTTAGTCAAGCAGGACATTTATGTGGCTTTCATTGCATATTGCTCCCCGACAGTAGAACAATTACTCCCTCTCAACTTATAATTGGCTTGAAGTAAACTTATATTACTAGTGTGTTATCTTATACATTGGTATGATGCAGATAGATATTTAATATACTAGTCTCTAATATGGTGTGTTGGCCCAGCGATCCCCAAACTGTTTTTGACGTTTGTAACTGTTCATGAGTTTCTGTATCTATTCACGATGTATGTCTTTCGTTGTGTTTATAATGTTGATATTTGTTTTGTTTTTTGGGTTTTTAAATCTCTGTGATGTTGGATTCCTTGTCGTGTTTTCTCTTTTTATTTCAGTAGTTAGTAGTTTCTGCAAAATGTATAGAAAGAGTTTAAAAGGGGCCTCTTGTCGCTGTCTCACCTCAAATTCACAACCTTAACATTACACAGCTTTCACTCATTTACACAAAAAATGATTTCTATGATTATTTCTGATGAATAATTTTACCAAAGTTATGCAACAGCAGTCAAGAGCATACTATTTATATCAAAAGACGCAATATGTGCAAAAACAATGAGAATATATTTGATGGGACATATTGATCCACAGAATAATCTGTTCCAACAGTGCTCATTAGAATAACACCTTATATCCAATTTGCAGGTATGAGTTGGTAGTCAGCCAGATTAGCTCGTTAAAAAGTTCACATGTCTACAGAAATATAGCTACTCTCATACAGTAGCTTTCAGTGAGTGTTGCACACACACCCAACACTCGGCATCATCTGGCAGGAGAGGGGAAGCCGACTTCAACTGTCACATCCCGTATACTTCCCTTTTAAGATAATTAAACTTAACGAAGTGTGGAGAGATAAAAGAAAATGGAGTGGAAACCATCATGTTTAAATAATAACCATGTCAAAGCTCATGTTGTGCATGAGACAGAACTTGAAACCGGTGTTGAGGACATATTGATTCACACACCCTTACGTTTTGCTGCATTTTTGAACCATTAATCATTTCCTGCAGCAGAAGAAATTTGCATAAAGACATTTATAAGAGACTGAGCAGAGAGGATGCATGATACATACAGATGCACACAAGCATGAGTTGGATTTATGATCATTTGATTATCCAATACTGATTTAGTAAGCAGTTATGTAAGAGATGGAGAGAACAAGTTGGAATAAATGAGTTATGGGTTTAAACTTATAGTTGGCATCCAAAAACAAAATGGGGCATCGTGATGACTTGGCTGTTTACTTCACTCAAGAGGGGCAACAACATCTAAACTCTTTCTATACATGTAGGAACGTTGTCCTCTCACCCCCTGGTCTGCAGGTCTCATGTTGTTGGTAGCTAAGTATCTTAGCTAGCTGAATCCTATTCCAATAGCCTGTGTGTGTAAAGAATAATAAATTATAGTTTGCTACGGAAAACTGCAGCAGCCATGTCGACAGAAGGCCTAAGCGATTGGTCGCGCAGAGATCTAAGGTGTGTTATGTTTTTATGATTGTGATGATGGCGATGACGATGATGATGATGATGATGATGATGATAATGAAGCATTTCCTGGTCAATATGCATTGATTTAAATAAAAACATATCTCATTAAAATTCTATTTTACACCACAATCACTCATTCTTTAACAATTATCAATAGCACGATTTCAAAACTTGAAGGATGCGAATGCTTGTTTTGACTTATGACCAATATAAAGCCCTTTCAAATTGGAAGAGAATAATTTGCAGCACACAAATGACAGTGTGGGTGACAGAGAAAGTTTGGAGTTGTGATGTTAGTTTGGATGCACAAATAACTGGAGGCGAAATAAATACACAACACTAACAGGAAACATAAATCAGTCATGAATAGGTGCCTTTCTGTGCACTATCCTGTTATCTTTTGTCCTTTGCCCTCCATCTCTTCCCCCCCTTTTCTGTTTGTCATCGTTGCTGTCCTCCCCATCTCATCTCACTTCTCCGTCTCGTCTCATTTATCTTTCTGTCGCCTCTTCTGCCATCATTTTCTTTTTGTATTTTCACCTTCTTTTCACCATCCTCTGCCCTCTTTATCCTCCCCTCTGTCTGATCCATTGTATCCCCCCCTTTCTTTTCTCTTTTTTCCTATCCTCATCCCCTGCTTCTCTCCCCCAACGTGCCCTCTATATCTCACAATACTTTCTCATACCTCCTCTCTGGCATGCTTTTATTTACCCACTTATCCTCTTCTTTCTTACAGTCTGTTTCTCTGTCAGCGAAAGCGCATTAGGTTTATTTACATACAGCGCGTCTCTTCTGTCAGAGAGATATACTAATCCATTCCTGAGCCCCAGAACAGCATAAACACAGTGTATTCGTAGTCACAGTTGGCTGATTTCGGATCAGCCTCTGAAATACAAATTCTATAGCTTTCATCTCAGAGGGAGAAATTAAATCTGCAATCTGCATTAAAGCCTCATACAAAAGATCTCTCAAGAAGTGTAAGAAAAATGACCACTGTCTGTTCAGGCCAACACTGACACCTGGTGGTCAAAAATTGAATCATAGTCTTTCAAACTGTCACCTGCCATTTATGTTTGCATCATCAGAATTCATATTTTTCATCCGCTGTGTTCAGAAGAAACGGTCCACCAGACAGAAAGTCCAAGTTAAGCAGACTAATGTCTATGTCACTGTAGGTATTAATATATACATGCTGGTTATATATATACCCATACATGTTTCAACATATGGCAGCAGTCATTAATACATATGAAGAAGAGTAATGCCACACTGCACTGTAGGAGGGTACAGTGCTGCGCTGGTGTTATACGGAAAAATGTCCTTCATGAGGCAGAGCTGTTAAATATTTGATCCCCTTATGTTATAAGATGTGAATGTAACACTGGACAAGAAAGCCTCACAGGAAGAGGCGAGAGAGAGAGAGAGAGAGAGAGAGAGGACAAAGTAATAAAAGGTAAAATGAGACACGAGGAGAAAAAGACAGGTTTACCAGCTTCTGAAGAGAGACATGTAGTATGTGACAGTTTAATGGTAAAGAGAAATGTCAGAGGTTGTGTTTGTGTGTGTGTGTGTGTGTGTGTGTGTGTGTGTGTGTGTGTGCGTGTGTGCGTGCGTGCACATATAGATTGAAGTATATCAATTATTGATACAACCTTTTCCCTTTACATTTCTTTTTAAGTGAGGCAGCAGCTGTTCCACTTGACATCCAATGACGCACGGGAGAATAAAATACACTGAAATGTGACCTTAGACCTCTCACATGGCACGTCATCATGTTGCCATGCACACACCAGCCTTTGAAACGCGTCCAGTACTGCCGGAAATGCCAAGTCGGGCGTTCGCGAGAATGCAAGTGTGTGCACTGACAGAATATCATAAAGTACATCATTTTCACCTATCAAAAATCACTGCCCGCTGTAAGTTATCAGCATGGAGAATAGAACTCAAGTCAATGGTTGGAAGAGTGACTCTCTAATCAGTGAGTTCAGTATCTGGAATATTGACAGGATGGAGCGGTAGAAACACGGGTGTGTAAATAAAAAATCATCATCCTACCTCCAGCGATTGCGGTTTTCTTTGCCACCGTCACTGTGACCGCAGTGGTGGCGATCACTATCCTCCCCACTGTGAGAGGAAAACACAGAGTTAGCACGAGACCAGGAATGAACTGACACGTGCATGGAGAAGCTTGGCCGCATGCATGCATATCACAAGTGATCAGAAAGCCCTCGACACATGCATCGAATGTGCACACACAATAGCAAAGGGAGCAGCTTCTGAGGATTTGAAAGTTGCCAGGATATGCTGATCATATGACTAATGGTAGCAAGCTTCCCAGCAGATGCCAAAACTCATCTACACAGACCTATTATTAGTAATATTATGTAAATTGGATTAAAACTGCCAAAAAAGTAATAAGCACATTACTAGAGGATAGTGTGTGTGTGTGTGTGTGTGTGTGTGTGTTTCGCTAAATGGATTGCCCCCTGGTGGCTGGCCACAGTTCAGGTCATAAATCTTGCCTCTTCTGGTGTAAGTTGACAGGAAGTGGACCAACCCAGAAATATACACGAACTGCTCATGCAATGAGACGTGAGAAGAGGACGGAGGAATGAGCCAGACAAGAAAAAGAAGTATAGAAAAAGAAGGACAATCTAAACAGAAGAGTGACTGAAAGGATATTGACCACAACACCCTTCATGCTTTGACATCAGGGGTGAGGAAGAGCCGCACAAGGATTCATTAAAAAGAGGAGACATGCCAAGTATCAGTAGGTTTTCCGATACCCTCATCTTCCTCCTCATCATCATCCTCATCCTGGAGTTCCACCTCCTCTGCACCCTGGGTGCTGCTATAGAAGTCAGCCTCATAGTCCCTGAACACATCTAAACACAACACAGTCTATTCACCATCATAAGAATGGAGGACTATGTTGTGCTTCCATGTATCATGGTAGAATAAAGGTGGCCATGATAATGTCTCATATTCATGTAAACACTGTATGAAACATTTGCCTCTACCCTTGATTGGGATTTAGAAATACAGCTTACAGCTTCTTATACTTTGTATATATACTGTTTTGTAGTAGGTGTAAATCAGCTACACATTTCATTTAAATAAGTGAGGCAGTAGATTTATACACGCAACCAATATTGAGTTCTAAAAAAACCTAGAGAATGAACAGCCCGAAATGAAGTGAATATACAAGACTTCAATGTCAGCACTGGATAGAAAGGATTTAAATCAAATTCCTGTTATTGGTGCTGCTGCCTACAGCACTTTGAGGCAAACTTCTTTAATTAAATCACGTAAATTGCATCTCAGGGCGCTAATGACACCACATTAAATCCAAGGAGAGATCCCATCTCTTTTTATGACATAATTTCCTTGAATATAATAAAAAAATGAAGTTAAGTGTTAGGATGATGAAACATGTGATGACAGTGGCTGTTAAAGTCATCAGTCTGAAGCAGCCGATCGTTCATAAAGGAATAAAAACATGAACATAAACATTTGTCAAATCTGCAGAAAAAAGGTCATACAAATGTTCGTTCACAATGAAATAGAGCTTATCATTGACAGATTTGCCACAAAAAAAACATGTTTAAAATGTGTGTTTGCTCAGTTATGGTCATACCTCTCGTGTCCTGTCTGGGCAGATAGTATAGAAACTGTCCAGCTGGGTATTCAGCTGCTCTGCGGTACCACACTGGGAAATGGTCCAGTGTGAACATGTTCTCCTTGTCTGTGGAGGTCAGGAAAGACCTGGAGAGAGACAAAAATAATACTAAATAAAAAAAAAAAAAATTGGAATCTCTCACCGATAAACAATGTGATACCATGACAGGAAGGAGGGACATATGGACAAGATTACACAGATAACAGAGTAAGTAGAGACACTGTGAGATACTGAAGAAATAGTAAAATAATAACAAACAGCAACAAAACAATTCTAGCTGATGCTTTAGAATCAGTTAACAATGTATGCATTAAAACGTGGTTGTTTGTAATGTAATATTCCTTATTTGTAACAGTGGATGCATTAATAATATTGGCCACTAGAGGGGGAGCTCTCACTTCAAGAGTATCTTCAACATTTATCACTGCTGCCAAGCTCATGTACATGTTATTAAAATGGAATATAGCCCTCATTTGAATCTTTTGGATTTGTGTACGATGATGTTTCGAAAAATGATGCGATGCCTTCTTGGTACTCACTTGGCAACTCTTTTCTCTATACCAGTGTATCGCTGGAATCTCATCAGACCTGAGCGAGTCCCGAGGAACGCTGTTTCTACCCCATCTTCCATTCTGAGAAAGAGACAGTGGGAATATGACTTTCAGTTCTTGTCTTGATCAAAAGAAGAGTTCATGAAATGTGTGTGTGTGTTAACATTCACCCGGATGTGTTGAGCATGAGGGCGGTCCAATAGGCTTCCATAGGAGCCGTGACCACAGCGTCAAACAGAGTTTGTTGCAACAATAGCATATCACCTGCAGACAAGATCAAATAGATAGGGAAAGGAGCAAGGAAAACAAAAGGTGAAATTGTGAAAAATCAAATAAAAAGATTTGAACAAAAGTTACAAACACACCATACACCTGATAATTATTAACTAGAATAAAAAGATGTGGGGGATAATGTGCAGACACTGAAAATGTCCACTTACACTCAAGATCTGGCTCTTTACCGGTGAGGTATTGTACCACAGCCTGCATCTGACTCAGCTTGCGGTGGGCGGGGTCAATGTCAGTCTCACAGTATGTCCTGCAAACACACGCACAGATTATAAAAACGCACAATCATAGAGTCCAAACAAATTATATTCATGCTGCACACGTTCAACTTACCACTCGCTGGCAATGGTCACGTCTGGAGCCAGTAGGTCATGGAGACCTGAGAGAACAAAAGACAAGAAATCAGCAACAGTGGTACACATAGCACACACACACACACACACACACACACACAAATTAAGATGACCTTAAACCTAAATAATAGATTTACCTTCCTCTACAGAGACGTTTCCTATGAAGATGTACTGTCCATATCCACGAGTTAACACGATACCCAGACTGACAAAAACAGACAAGAGAGCATTTTTTACTACAAAGCCTCGATGTTATGGACAGAATGAGCCGCACAAGGAACTGTTGTGCTCAGAAATATTTATAACAATGAGAATGTGTTGTTCCTCTAAGCTGGAGAGAAATAGGCTGCAGACAGAATGTTATGTTTTGCTATTAATTATTTCATGGTTGTTGGATATGGTGACAATAGCATTCACACGATGTACGACTCGACACGTTAATCCTGCTAAATGCGATCAAACAAACCTAAATGGCGTCTCATTGAGGACTGTGTGGAAGTAATCATTCTTCAGGAACATCACTCTCCTCTGTGAGGGAAAAAGAGAGGAGCAGGATTTACCCCAAAGGATAGCGAGTGGAGAAAATATTAAAGTCACATGACTAATACTAACAAAACGTGGATAAGATAAGAGACTGAAACTTGGATAACACCCGGACAAAGATAGTAGGACAGAGAGGAACATCTCATTTCTGATATCAGATTGAAAAAACAGCACTCACTCCTTTATCCACTGATGTTCTCACATCCAAAGATAAGGTTCCAGTCTCTCCTTTCACCATGGCTGTTCTCAGCTAAAGCACAAGCGTCACATAAATCATATACACACTGTAAATACAAAAAACAGAGGTTCAGAAAGGAAAGAAATGCCCGCGTGAGTCTCTCACTTTCTCTTCGGTGTCTTCCCATTCCACCTCTGCCAGATCAACACTGTTATAGTTGGGCTTGGGCTTCAGCTTCTTCCCCTCCTTATACTGGAAATAAGCAAAACAGCAAACTTAAGCCATGAATGCTCAATCAATGAAACAAAGCAGAGATGGAACATAAGAGCTGTTTGCCAGCTGTGCTTCTCTGTATCTCATGGTGTCTGACAGTACCAGGGGTCGAAGGTCAGGATGAGACAGGATGTAGCCATTGTTAGTGATGAGGTAAGCATAACCATGAACGCCCAACTGAAAAGAGAAGAACAGGAATTACGAACCGCTCACACACAAGGAGTTACTGTGAAGGATCTGTAGTTACCTTGTATCTTGGCGCCAACCTCATCAGTTCTCTGAGGGCCACATCAGTTCCCACCACTCCCAGCAGGATCCCATGGGACAACTGTGGTAAAGACAGGGCAGATTCCTGAGGCTCAGAATACCATTGTCATGACAGGCTCTCACCCGCTCTTGTGCCATTATGGACATCATCAACTCACTGAAATGAAGTAGGTTTAGTGACATAATGTGAACCGAGGACTTACGGTCTCTTTCTTCCTGCTGAACACAGGCATGGCCACTGAGGTCATCAGGAGCAGGCTTTGGGCCTGAGTGTTGAACAGCTGCGACAGACAAACACAAAGCAAATGACGACAGTACACAAATATATATCTTGATACGGAAATACAATGAAGACAACATGAATGTAAAGCAAAAATATTTGCATTTTGAATGAGGATGAGCTAAACTCATTTTGCCATTGAGGCTAATGGAGGAAGACAGATTAATTGGTTATGATTAGCCTGAGATATTGTTGAACTATGAGGTCTAATTTACTACAAGGTATTCAGGTACTACAGCTAATGTCAATATCAAGAGATGTAATCCCAAAGACATTAAGCTCTACCTATGTTTACCTTTTCTGTGCTTGGTAACTGAAGATGGAGGAATGACAACAGACAGCATGAAATGAATGAGAGGGGAAATAAGATGCACATGTGCAGAGGAAGAGTTATGGAATGATGGAAGGAGACAGGATGGGCAGAGATGGAAAGGGAACTGGAAACAGACCCACCAGCGAAAACATTTGTGACCAAAACTTCCTATGATTAAAACATAATAAACCCTTTTTCCATGTGTCATTTTATATGGGTTTTGGGAACTTTTTCACATTTACTCCACTTCACAAATCAGCAAATACCTGTACTTGTCCTTCTCTATTTCACACTGCACCGCATTACGCGTGTGTTGAAATAATAATATATCCCTGCAGCAGTAGCTCAGAAATGAAGAACCTTTAAAAGCCTGTTACTGCAGAATTTAAAACTGGGGGGAAAGTTAATGCGATATCTTTATGTCAGTGCATTCTCTTTTCCAGGAGCAACTCTTAGTACTTTGGCCTCCACTCCTGCATGATGTCACAAGGTAGAACAGATTTTCTGACTGTTTCCTGATGTTATTACATCACAGAATGGAGTGTAATGTATAAAATGGGACGATGGTTTCATAGTTTTGAACCCAACTGTAAATATTTAAATATCTGTACATAGGAGAAGCAGACTTACCACACTGTCCATGTAAGCCTCAGTCCATATGATGTCATGATCATGGTTAATGACCATAGGACGGCTGAGAACATGGAGATACTCCATCACATTTTCCTGCACATCAGCCAGTGTGGAGACGTGAGTGTAGTAACCTGCAGGACACACACATAGACATGTAGACATAGACTTCTCAGATTACTCACATGGCATTAAACCTCAGTCTCATGAAGCACAAAACCCTCTTTGTTTTTTCATTTTTCTGCCTCTAGGCTTTGGGCATTATTTTGAGAGCAATCAAATTATTTATCAGACATCAGAAAATCTTGCGCTCCCAGGGGGCATTAAGCTGTTTTTTTTCCCACCCATGAAATAACAAAAGAACAGATTTACTGTCACATGGATGCGAATGTGCTTTTAACATTGGCTGAGTCTTACATTTATGGCATTTCTACAAGTGGAAGACAGTGACGTCAATGGGATACCTGCGGCGAAGCTGCTCAGAGACCACAGGCTACTGAAGTGATGCCAGACACTGAACCTGCGAATCTGTGAAACCATTTCCCCCCCTTTTTCAAAAACCCCTCAAGAGAGGCAGAGCAGTTACTGCAATTATGAACATCAAGACTTTTTTTATGCTAGTGAAGCAGCATATAGGAGGTTTTTGGATGAGTGAAACAAAAACACGTTTGTCTGTTTATGATATTTTGTTGTTGGCAGAAGCATCTGCCAATGCAGACAGAAGGGAGTGCACCTGTTACCCATTACACACATTCACAGTCACACACACACACACACACAGATATTACATTTTTTTTGGCCTGGACTGTGTTTACAGTGTATCCGAGCTGATAATCAGGTATTTAGTCAGGGTTTTTTGATCTACTCAGAGCAGGATGAAGCGATTATTCTGCTGCCTGAGCTGCTGCTGCATGACCCCATGTAATTCACAAGAGGGCAGCACCTGATACCCACTTCTGTGCTGCATCAGCTGCTGACACCACACATGGGGTAAAGAGACCTTTAATCTCCGCTAAAAATAAAAAAAGAGTTGACTTCTTTAGTTACTGGTATGACTCCAGAGTTCCTCTCTCAAGTAGAAAAGCCAAAAAGAAACATTACCCTTGTTGTTACAGGCAATCCATTTGACATTTTCAGCAAACGTCATCTCCCGCCCAATCAGATAGGTGAACACTCGAACCTGCACAGACAATCAAGTACAGTACATTTAACCATGGCAATATGTCCCCTCATAATAATTCTCTGAAGCCCAACTCAGCGTGATGTTTGTTGTGCTCACAGTGAATTTGACTTGTTTTGCGCGTGTGGGTTGATGCCATACCCTTCGTTCTGGCCAGTTGAACTCTTCAAAAACATCTTGGAAGTCTTCCATGGCTCCATCTGTAATCAGCATGATGGCCTGGTTACACAGGCTGCCTTGGCCCAGCGCTGCAGCCTTAAGACATAAAAACAGTTATTCAGTCCCAAAACATTGTAACGATGCTAACAGACTCATACTTGCGAACTGTAGATACACATTTCCACACGTGAGTGCATTTAGAATACTGTGGACAAACCTCATTGAGGATCTTGAAGGATTCCTTCATTGCCTTTTTCACTTTGCCCTCTCCTTTCACGTGGAGTTCTTCCACCAAAAGTTTGAAATGCTGGAGAGGGAAACACAACAGATGGATCAAACCTTATTTGTAAATTCAGATGAGCTAGACACCAGCAAAAACAGCAGGAATGAGAGAAAGGGGGTGGTGGTTCATACAGGAATACTTTTTGAGCCTAATCATTCTGTTCCGTTGCACTATTTTGAATGTTTACCTATTTTGTATTATTTCCATCACTTTACACTGCACTAATCTTAAATGTTGTATTATGGTTGATATGCATGTAACAAGGCACCCTTACCTATTGCACTGCATTTTTACACTGACTCAGTGAAACGATCATACAATGGTGGACTTGAAAAGAGAAAGTAATCCAACAGGGTATTTAAGGGTAATATGGTATAAAGAAGAAGAGCTAACAGAGATTGTATTTAATGTCCACAACATGAAATAAATAAATATTTAGGAGAATTCTGGATGCACTCTCTCTATACAGGATATATTCCCTGAATATTAATCAGATATTTTCCAGCTCATTTTATATATATATATATATACATATAGTCTCTTTTATGCTTATGGTAGAAAACAGAAACGGATGGAGCACTCTGCCCACACACTGCATCGTTTCATCTGTATTAACGCACACATATGGAGCCTATAGCAATATGTTGGAGAGGCTGATTGATAAAAACAGGTTTATTCCTCCACTTCCATCTAAAAGATGAAACTCAAACAATAATCACGTCGCCGTTGCAAAAAAACACATCCACATCCCTCTCTCACCGCCTCTGAGGCCCATTAGACATCATCAGTCCCTCACAGTGAGATTCATGCCATTCATGAGTCTGACATCAAACCCCACCCATACAGTCCAGGAGGTGACAGCATCCTGGTGGTGACAGCCGTACGGCTGATAGAGTCAAATGACACAGAAAGGTCAACAAAAGGTCTTAGAAGGGCAGAGACGGGGCTGATATTAGAATGTCTTCATCTCCCTCACGGGCGGGGAATCATCCTTATTCCCCCTTCACCCAACAATCCTCACAGTTCCGTTGAGTTTCAGCAAGCGATCTCACTTTTGTGGTGGCAAAGAAAACCTTGGGGGGTGTAACACCGGAGAAAGAACATTAATAGCACCAGGGAGGCAAATCACCTCTGCAGCTGCTGGGCTGCACGAGTCAAGGCTTCGGACTCAGTGGATCTGGAGCGCATGAGCGCAGCATGTTTTCTTTTATTTCAGATTTCAGGCTATTTTTGAACATTCATATACGACTCCAGTGAACTAAGACTTGATACAACCTCTCCCTCTAATTACTGAGGAGATGAAAAACACCACGGCTCAGAGAAATCTTCATCTTTGTCTTCATCCTTTGTTTTATCTTCTGGTGCCGGTCGCTCTGTTGCCTCACAGGAAGTGAGGCGCTCAAAGAGCATTTGATCTATATTTACTTTGAGACTATATCATTTTGGCGGCTTTCAGCCTCCACACAGACAAAAAGGCACTTAAGAATTTTTGCTGGAGGATCTTTTGATGGAGCGTGTGCACCAATATTCACAGTTCATTTCGCCCTACTTCTCTTTCAATGCAGTGCCGGAATATTGAGGGACTTTTATCAGGTGACACTAGAGCAGCGTTTTTCAAAAGCGCCCCGACGGACATCATCTCGGAGAAATACATTTGGATCGTGAGTGAGTAACTTTCTAAAGTCATTTTCTGCAGCAGAGTTCTGCCAGGGAGGGAAATGGAGTCATTTCCAGCCAGTGCACTGCAGACAGGAGAGCGGCTGTAAGTGTACGTTAGCCAGGGAGTCGGACTTAGTTCTATTCAGCACTTGACTGATGGCCCTCGCTGCCCTCATCCATTACACTGTCACATGTCTGAAATTGCCTTTCAAACATTCTGCCACTTTTTGGAAGAAAAAAAAGGGAGCACTGGTCCTTTTTGAGAGAAGACACGGTGGCAGGTGAGGATGCACAATAATCTTATTTCCCGCAGACAACTGTCAGATCCCAAAGGAACGCTGCAACAGGGACGCGGCCGTGATCTGTGATCGGAATGTCATAAAGAAAATAAATCAGAGAAGAGAGCGGGAAACAGCAGAAAACACGTCCTGACGTTCTCAAAGGAGAAATGTGGACGGGAGAGAAGGTCTCATTATACTGGCTCTTTTCGACTGGATGTCAGGGTTGACACAGAGATGGGTTGTGTGAGCGGAGCGAGAGATGGATGAATCTCAGAACGTATACTTATGAAAAGCTTTGAACCCTCCCATGTGACCACTAAATGGGAGTGTCTTTCCCTGGCGCGCTGAAATCCACACATCCAACCTCTGAAGACGTCGCACGAGTGAATGTAAAAGTCGGAGTTTCAGAGGCGAGAGCCTCTGTGGGGGCTTGAGTGAGTGGGCGTGGTCGCGATATAAAGGCTTTGACCATACGGAATGTAAAGATGGGCTTCTGGTGCCAAGCATTTTTCCAGGATGATGCTCCAACACAGCTTGCCGTGTCCACCGTGTCATTTTGCATCACTTCCTGTCTCCTGTTCCTCCACCCGTCGAAAGATCACAACAGCAGCAGATTATTTGAGGCTGATCCATAAAAGGAAATATCTAAAATGACTTGTGCTGTCCATAATCTCGTCCCCAGCCTCCGTCCCCGTGTGTGTGGGCCTGATAACACAGCAGCTCATTCCAATACACCGTTAATGAAGGAGCTCCATTTTATCTCCTCCCCTGGTGCCGACTCTCATCTATCACCTACAGCCCAGCTATCAGTCCTTCACTGAATTACAGTCCACTGCATGAGACATAGTATAGGGTAATGGGCTGAAAATTAGCCAATTACAATCATTACATTGCCATAATTGACCCTAGAGACCCATGTCCAGCCGTACACACACTGCCTTAAGCTTGTGTGTGTGTGTGTGTGTGTGTGTTTTTGTGTGTTTGATACCCTTAATTAAGAATAGATTGGACCATGAGGATGAAATCTAATTTATTTAACAGCAGCGATCCAGCATCTGACAGTCGGTGAACAGAGAGCGGGTGAATTCAGAGCTGAGGTGGTTCGAACGGAAAGTCAAAAGAATGAAAGAACAAAACTGTTAGATGAAATAAAGATAAAGTGGGAGGGATGATAGAAAGAGGAGAAGCTATAACAGAGGGAGTGAGATGATAGTATCTTTATTTTAATAGGGTGAACTTTATCTGCTTGCTCCAAAACTCGGCAGAGCTCCAAAAAACTATTTTTAAAAATGTCTCCGACAGTGTCTTTGATGGTTTAAAGGAGCAGTTTGGCATTTTGGTGGATGTCTTCGGGGCTTTGTTGACACCATGGGGTTGCTATAACAACCAACAAAGACTTGCAGAGGTCTGGAGTTGTGTTAAGTAATTTGTCTGAGAAACGGGTTCACATATACAAACCTGTACAACTAAAACAAATGGGATGAAATATGTTAATGAATCAGCTTCACATGAGCCAGACTCCACTGTCACATGTAAACCTGTGGTCTCTTTAGAGCAGGGCCACATACAGAAAAATATACGAAGGACCGGGCCACTCACTAGGTGACGCATACTGCCTCACTTCCAATAGATTAATGTTCGTAAAGAAATCAAATACAGGTTAAATTACTGGATATCTGTCAGTTTTATACAATTCTCTGCATGTTATATGAGTAAAATAACAGTTAAAACTGAAGAAAAGGCAGAAAACGGAATATCATTTTTAGACATTTATTGGGAAAAACACAATGAATTTGAACATGGATTACAGACTTTGCATGTTGAAGTTGGAATTTATCAAGTGTAAAAACTATTCACAAAAGAAGTGGTTACTCTTTGTCACTAAATGTGCAAATAAAGGCCATAAAATGGAAACTATGGACAGGCACATTTTTCATCACACTTTCGTGTCCTCCCCTCTGTGACTTGTGGTGAACATCTCCACAACTTCTCCTGAAAACACAAGATTGAGTTATTGTCATCATCGACCGGTCGATGGGGATTGTCGTACCACCCCTGCTTTACACATATTTTGCTCATCACAAGACAAACTCTGTCTTTGTAATGTTCATCCAGAAATTCAAAAAGTCTGACTTTACCTTTCTTCACCAGAAGTTGCTCCTCTAACCTTCAGTGGAGTTTTTATCACGCTGGAAGATCTTCTTTCACGAAAAACATCAGTAAAAGTTTGTTGTTTTCTGTCGCTGCTCCGCTGTGTGTATCTCTCCACTCCGTCACTCACGGGCGCTGTTTCCCGGGGTCCCAGGAGAGACAGGGGCGAAATTACCAAAATGACAAAATTATAAATTGGCTGTAAATGTCTCAGCTTTCAGAAAACGCTTGAATTTTTCTGATAGAGCAAACTGGGACGGAGTTACTGTAATCTAAAGTGCGCATGCAGGTACGCGTTGACGCGCCGCGCAAATATTATGTGCATAGACTTTAATACGGGCCAATGAAAAATGGATGGTGGGCCGCAGTTGGCCTGCAGGCCATAGTTTGGACACCCCTGCGAATGGGATCAAGTATGACACGGGATGAATGTGTGAACTCCACATAGACAGACGCTGACTTCATCAGGTCTGAACTGGAAGAATGGAACCGTCATCCTGAGTATTTCTCTGCAGTGTCTTTGTATACAGGCACTTTATCTGTCTGAGCTATTGGACCTTGGAACAGCAAACTGTCTGTGTGCACAGTCTGTGGCGCTCATCTCCTCTGGTCGGTCCACGCTAATAAATAACTGCCTTCTTCACTTAGGCAAAACGTCACATTCACATTATGAGGACGTTCGATGGCATTTTAACTGCAAGTAAAGGACAATGAGGTGGAGGGACTTCAGGACGGTGGCAGGTGAACAGCTAATGGACTCACATTTAGGACACACTTAGCGAATCGATACACAACTGTGATGATAACACATGGTCTGTGTAACACGAGCTAACACTTTGAGTCAATAAATCTCAATAATACACTGGAACATTGAGATACTTCATGGAAGAGAGAGAACGTAATAATTACACAAGGCATGGATTTCGCTGTGACCCATTGAAGTGATTCATTCATTCAGCACTTGTGAAAAAATCTGTATTAGACATAGTTGAGTTTTGGTGGAAGTTACCAAATCACCTCTGGAGTGAACTGGAGTGAATGGCCAATGATGATCTCTGATACATAATATCTTTTAGGGTAAATTGAACAAAACGCCCTAAATCACGTTGTTTCCTCACTGGTTGTGATGTGACCTCGGCGCCGTGTCTCTCTATCAAAGATGTTAATCTCAATATTCCCCTTGCTGAAGCATCATTGAATAAAAGGCCTGTTTATATCTTTCACATTAATGGGAAACTGGGAGACATCCATCAGGTTTAGAAACCATCGTTTTCTCATCAGCTCCATGAGCCAGAGTCTGAGGCTCAGTTCATCACTTGTAAACGAAGGACAAATGCCTCTTTTATACACTTTATAACTACAGAGCCCATCAGTGTCACCGAGCTTCACCTGGAACCCGAGGCACTCTGACACTGTTTAAACCTAATGGCTGCACATAATATTTAGGGATTTAAAATGTTCTGTTGTATTTTCTTTGTGAGGCCTTTTATAAGTTTGTCTTCAGCAATCATTACAATTCACTTCTCTTGCATCTATACATGTCTGTGGGTGAGATCAGCAGAGATCATGAGAATAGCTGTTATCACACCGGCTCTATTTCCTGTTGTTTGTGTTTACATTAGGCTGAGGACGGTGACTCACACCGTTGGCAGCCATTAAAACACTGTATATAACTATGCAGTAATAAACAATAGGATCTGCCACAGACATGTTAATGAGTAGTGTTGTATATATCAATGTATCAAAATAACGGACACATTCAAAACTTTTTTTTTTTAAAAGATGGTCAGTGTCATTTGAGCTTGTTCACACCAATCTGATACATTCTTTGTATGCAAGTTCTTTCCAAATTGAAATAACACAATGCACTGATGCATTGATTGACATGCATGATTGACAGCTGAGACTGAGTGCAAATATCCATGGAGCCTCTCCACCTCAGCTCCATCCTCACTGTGCAGATTCTGGCTCCACGTGAATTTATTATCACCTGACCACTTTATTTTTATTTTCTCATTTCATAATTTTGCATATTGTTTTCAATTGATGTCCGGTCTGGGACAATTTTGCATCAGCCGCTCCCCTGGGATTCTTACGCATAGTTTAATGAGGTCACAGCCACCACCTGTGTTTGTTTTTTTTCAAAGGTGAGAATCGAAACCTGGCTTCACGTAGGGTGTGACATCAGTTTTCTCGAAAGATGTGTATGTGAACACAGCTGCACTTAGGGTGCAATCTCTTAAATAACCATCAGGCTGCAGGCTAACTTACAAAGCAGAGCGGCTCAGCTTGCTAATACATAAACAACAGTTGCGTGCATACGTGCTCAATGTGTCTCCCCGAGCTGCTATTACTAATACGCCCGATACAGAGTGAAGCCTTTGTCAGCTGGAGAGGCTGCTCATCCTGTTCCTTTTTTTTCCAAGGCCAGCCATCTTGACCGGCACACACAGGTCACGGAGCGGTCAGACACAGTCAAACACAGGTTACCACAGGTTAACGCAATGGCTCTCACAAATAGTGGCCTCATAACAAAGCAAAAAGAATGACAACAGTGTGAACAGAATAACAGCAAACGTAGGGAAAAATCTGACGCCACAACGGCACCTTTAACTTAGATTACGGTGCACAGGTACAACCCAAAATAAATTGTGTGATTGTGCTGCGAGTGTGTTTCAGGTCTCCAACCCTGGGAAATTATCCAAACGAGCAGAACAACAACAATCACCACAAACTCGAACCATGACAATAATGAACAAATGATCGGGCTTCCGGTGCGACAGCGGCAGACCTTTGTTTTCGCCTCCTCCCGTTGCTCGGCATCCAACAACACAAAGCGGCCACCTCCCTCGCCCCCATCGTGATGATTACCAGTTAAAGGTCACGGACAATGAAACATGACTGCGGGTTGTCCGGCTGTGTGCACGTGTGACCTATGGCGGTTGTTTTTCTACGCGGAGACAGTCGTGATAATCGCATGCGTAATGGCTGAGCACTTGTAACAGTCAAATGTAAATGGGCTTCGTGTATCTGAGCATATTCAATGTCGGTTTATAACTATTATACCCAAGGTGCAAATCAGAGGCAGCGAGAAACATTAGAGCTGCAGACACATACATTTGAAACGTGACACGCAATTAAGCCAAAGTAATTTCATCGCAGCATTTGAAAAAAAAACCTGTTGCAATAAAACTGTGTACGTTTTTCTTGTCGAGAACTTTTGATTGCATTTCTGTAATGATTAGTCAGCGCAGTTAGCTGACGTCATTATTACTCTGATAAACATTAGTCCTACAGGGATACAGAGGTGGAAATGCATTCCAAGAACTTAAAAGATTGTCTGAGTGGCACATAAACTGGTCCTGAATGACATCACTTAAAGGTGCAGTGTGTAGTATTTAGTGACATTGGTGCAGTCACATATTGGAAATGAGTACCTCACACCAAAAGGTGTTCAGTTTGTCCATTTTGTGTTTCTTTTTTTTTGGGGGGGGGGGGACGTGCAGCCAGATGAGACAGAGGTCTGTGCTGGCAATAACAGAGGGATGAGATGGAGTGAGCAGGGCGGAGGGGTCGTGGGTGATGGAGGATAAAGTTAGTCTGACTGACTCTAATGTCACACACAGGTTGGAAAGCCAGATTATCCTATTTTATGCTCACATGAACAAGGCAAATGGAGCAGAGGAGATATGCAAATCGCTGTCTAATTGGCCTGTCGAAATACTGAGGCCCTGTCACACCTCTGTCAGAGAGAGAGAGAGAGAGAGAGAGAGAGAGAGAATTACTGGATTAGTTTCAGCTGCCATTGGCTGCACATTTCATTAAGTAATTTCAGCTCACAGCAGATCCATGGGTCAGTGCTCTATCCTTGCGGAACAGGTTCTATCAAACCGCATTCTGACAAAACACAGAGGCAGCGCTTCTCCATCCAGGCTGCATTCAGCCTCATGTCTTTCAGACGCAACCAAGTTTCTTCCTCCTCCTCCTCCTCCTCCTCCTCCGCAGACGGACTTTTAGATCAATGATTCATAGTCTGATCTTTTACAAACACACAGAATGTCCCGTTTGTTACACTGGACACCTGCTGCACCAGGACACATCCCATCTACACTGACGGCCTGTTAAAACACCCATCAAGCTTTCATCAGACGCTGTGTGTACGTGTACACAACAAGCACATGGTGCCGTACACAAAGGCGTCGTGCATCTAAGTCAAACGCTAAATGTCTGCTTCCCACCCAGCAGATGAGATATATACATATATTATTTATTTGATTGTTTATTAAAATAAATAATGAGAAGCAACGGCACTGACTAAAGAGAATGCATTGTTTAGATATATTGAGTTGTTGATGTAGATATTTGACTGTGAGGGACACGTGCATGACAAATGTGAGTTGCCACGGTTTGCGACTCATTAGGTTTGTATAATACATGTGTCTAAAGGCTGAGTGTGAAGCATTCAGTGATTATTCTCGTGGCCAAGTTGCTGCTGAGAGATGTATTGTGTTTTGTAAACATTGTGGGGCAACTGATACGAACATGGCAGCCTCAGCAGAGAGGACGGGCGACTGTCGCACGTGATGAATCAGGTTATATACACTTCTAAATAATCATTCTATAGATCTGGCAACTTAAAAATATGCAGCTAAAACGTACACACTTGGACCTCTAGGAATGTTTTGGGATTAAATGAGTGTAATGGCCTTGTAAGTAGTGACAAGTTACTGCATGATACTAAGCCTCATATGTTTACAAGTGCAGATCACAAACACAGGGAGAAGAGAGCAGCCACTAAAAACTGTAACTGCTGATGAGCACTTTAACAAGACACTTGGTGCAGGTGCAGCTACCGCACAGTGTTTTTCAGGTGCAGGTTATTGTGGCTGCAGCTCAGCGAAGCAGTTGAGAAGAACACTTGTAAAATCCTTGATCTTCATGCACGGGCGAATCGTTCCGTCTACGATGGTTCTGCGTTATTGCTGATTGATTTAATGGAAGGCCAGCCAGTTTATTTGCAGAGCACATTTGAAAACAACATTATGAAATGAGTGAAAATGATCCACTACAACGAAACGAATGAGAGATATTTGGATCCGTTCAGACACAACACAAACATTAGAGCCAGAATCAAATGAAACCAAATAAAGGCCCGAGCAAGGACAGACATGTCCTCATGGTCACAATCATCATGGTCATGTGCAAACTGAAGAGTGAACTGTGCAGAGCATGAATACACCAGCGTCTCGTGCATATGAAACCTTTTATAAACGAGCTGCTGTGGATATCACACCACACGCTATCAAATTCTCCTAGATGCATGTACACACATTCAGCCTGGACACATTACAAGTGGATATACACACACACACACACACACCAGCGCACAAAATAGTTGAGAGCAATCAAGAAATTGAAAATCATCACATAGTGTCAGGGAATGAGAGACGGATCGGCGGCAGAATAGAAATAAGGGGCTAATAGGCTAATAAGGGAAGGGAGTGGCTTCTCCAGAAAATCAATGTGAGGCTAAGAGGCTGTTTGACGCTGTGAGCGACTTGACAACGCGCTGATGACAGAGCTCCAGTGGAGCATTACTGGACATGTAATTACTCAGACCATCTTATATGGATCCAATTAGCTGCCCTCGACTGCTGACTCGCTGTGATTCCCATCATATGAGTGTTTTGTCCTGCTGTAAATAAAAAAATGTAAAAAACAGTCCTCAGAGTGTGGCTGATTTTCTCATTTTCTCAGTTGGTATCTTTAGAAAATACAGGGTGTGAGGTGGAAATCGCAGATCCATTCCATCTCTGTGATGAATTGCTGTGTTACTTATACAGTGGTTTCATCACTGACGCCAGAGCAGGATGCAATCAGTGCAGCTCAGAGCAGCTCGGCTGAATACAGGACGACACAGGCTCACAATTCAATTAGGCTCATGTCTGTCTCACACAATAAAGGTTATCATTTCAAGCCATAATAACACACAGGGTTGATGGTTTCTGAAGTGGACTGGGGGAGAGTGATCTGACACACACACACACACACACACACACACACACACATATACACACACACACACAATCTCACACAGGGAAATAACATCACCTGAATGCGGGGTGATGCAAAGGCAACAACCACTCATCTTTTATTAAACTCTAATATATTAAATGAGGTCTTTACAAAACACTATGTAACTGCTCTATAATATTGTCAAATACCAAACGTGAGCTAGCCTCCTCGCTTTGTGTTGTATTATGTAGAATTTATAGATAGATAAGTCAATATTCCGATGTGATCTACTATCGTCTCAAATCAGACCTGGAATTGGATTTGACTTTTTAATGTATTCATTATTTATTGGTCATTTTGAGATGGTTAATGCTATCTATATACCCTATCTATTTATCTATCTATCTATCTATCTATCTATCTATCTATCTGTCATCTATCTAAAAGACTGATTTGTATTTCAAAAACTTCATGCATTCAACATCTTGAACAATCTTAAACCTATAACCACCCCCCATCTTAACCTACCATCTGTTATGACCCACAACAACATAAGAAATCATCATAACAACACTACAAACATGTGCATATGTCACCACTGGGTTGTTCAGCTGAAGGCGTGGATTAAAATAATGTATTCACTAATGAGGTGAGGCATCAAACAGAGACCCATCCATCCATATCCTCCCTGAGTGATTTTTCATCACATCGAATATAAATTCACCTGACACCCAGCCGTCATAATAATTATCACTAGAAGCCACCTGACAGTTAAACATAACTACAGGTCATAATAAGCCCGACCTGCACCGACAATCTGTGGGGTTACTTTTTATATAGAGGACAATTTCCCTGCGTGGGCTTCATCTGTCACGCACATGCGACACAGAGAGGGCAGGTTAATAATGTATTTACAACAGCACAGATAAACAAAGGGAATTATTTAATAGGTACAATTCACAATATGCAACCGTGCAGTTCTGCATTTTGGCAAATCTTAAATCTCCTCGTTTACAAGTGATTCAATTAGTGAAAATAAATCTTGCACGGCTAAATGGAAACCAGGAGCAGATGCTAATCCACTAGAGAACCTGATGGAGCGCAAATATTAATGATAAACAACTCTCTCACATCCAATTAGGAATAAAATCTGCTCGACTGACATTTCATTTTTTGGAGGAAATTCAATAATTTTATAACAAATAATATTTTGGTGGTGAGAGGTCCGTCCAAAAACACAGTGGATTTAAAAAGAAAGCTCCTTATTTCTGAGCCTCGGGCCACGCAGGGAAAATGGGCGAGCAAACAAACACAGGGACGAAGGAGCAGGTCGCATTCAAGGTCACGGGGGAGGTGGATCGATAAAATGTGACAAACATGATATTGCTGTGGTTTGTAATAAAAGGACGTCATTATCCCCGGCACCGGAGTTTAAATGAGGATATACTGAGGTGAAGCGGGGGTAAGGAAACGAAAGGAAAAAAGATTGAGAATTCTGAGCAGGAGCTTAAAAAAATAAAAAATAAATAAAAAAGGAGCAGGAGAAGAAGAAGAAGAAGAAGAAGGGGGTAACGTGTCTGTCCTTCTGGGAGCAAACACGGAGAGATGGGTGTGGAGGCGAAGCATGGAACTTAATGTCCTCAGGCAAGGAGAAGATATCAATACACACACTCTGACACTTCACCCAGTGCATGTCTCCTGCTCCTGGATGGGAGAAATGAATGAGGTACCGTACGAGGACAGAAGAGAGTGCCATGCTGCAAAGCACAGAGGAGCAGACAGCCTGTGTTCTTGCATAGTCAAGTGTCGTTTTTACATTTTTCAGCTCAAAGCACCGCTGGAAGCGAAACAGGGCAAAAGAGAGTAATGAGAAATATTATAATGTCCCGTTTCTGATTTCTCTTTGACTCATTCTTTGTCAGCAGGACTCGGAAAAAAAGCTACTTGAAAGATTTTAATGAAACTTAATGGAGGGATGGGACATGAGTGTGTGAAGAATGTACTTTTCATCACTTTCTTTGTTATCTAATGGGCATTTTCTTCATATCTTCGTATCTTTGCAGATTTCAAGGGGAATGACGCGTCAAACCTTAGTGCAGAGACACATGTCTGTGTGAGTGTGAGCAAACCGGTGCTGCCCTAACACATGGTATGTGCTTATGAGAAGTAGAAGTAGATACAAAATCTGGTTATAATCCATTGAGGAACTTCACCTTAAAGGTGCGGTGTGTAAGATTTGGTGACATCTAGAGGCGAAGTTGCATGTTGTATCCATCACCTCACACTCAGCTTTCTGAGCATGCAGGAAAACCTGTGGTCGACTTCAGTTGTTGTTAAAACTCAAGAGAGGTTTAGTATGTCCACTCTGGGCTACTGTAAAAACATGGCGGCCCCGTAGAGAGGACCCACTCTTCATGTGAAAATACTAATTTAAGATTTAGGTGATTATAAATGCATGAATATGTCAGTTTATGACAAACTGTGACAAAAATGACTGAAATCTTACACACTGCACCTTTAAAGGGTCATTTAACATATTGATTGAAATTAATAATAAGCAGAGCTTCAATACGATCATGAAAAGGTGACAATACAGCTTCAATATGGGATTACAGGTGAGGATGCCATGTGTGAGATGTAGTGACATACAGTGGTGAAGTTGCATGTTGCAGCTGAATAAACTCCAACCCATGGAGAACCTATACAAGCCTTCAGTTTAACATGGACACTCCATTGTCCATTCTGGGCTACTGTCATAAGTCTGATGTAAATATAAACAGCTCATTCCAGGGTGTCAGCACAATCATTTCATTTGACATGTCTGCCAGAACAAATGGAAATAATCCCGCTTAAATCGTACACACTGGACCTTTAATTGACACGGTGTTTGTCATGTTGGGCTGTGCGCGGTGTTCAGAGCAGAGAGGAAGCTGGTTCATATGGAGGCGTCGGTCCTCGAAAACAGCACGGTGACTCTTTGATGTGGTGCATCTGTTTCATGTCGCAGACTTCAGTGTTAGCTCACGACCGAGCACCACTGCAGAGAGCGAACAGCTGCTCAAAAACAAAGAGGACGGGGTGAAGGAGAGAGAGAGAGAGTGAAAGCGAGAGCGAGAGCGAGAGAGAGAGAGAGAGAGAGAGAGAGAGAGAGAGGAAGCAAGAGGCAAAGTGATATGTTCCTCCTCTCCCTCGGGGCAGACGGTCAGGCGCCTGTGTGGTTTGATCAGACTGTCCTTTCAATATTCTTTCTTTTGCTTTGATGATCCATCACATACCCCCCCCCCCCCCCCCCCCCCCCCGCCATCCCTACATAGTATCCCAATTTTCCTGGATCTACCTTTGTTTCTCTCTTTAATCTTTTCCTCTCTCCCTATTCCTAACATCTTTCCGTGCCTCTCCCTCCCTGTTCCACTTCCTCTTTGCCTCGCCACCTTTGAAGTGAGTCACAGCTTCTTTGTTGGGTCCTACAGTTTAATTAGCACCTCCACCTTTGTTGCTCCGGTGCTGTTTCCCTCTCAGACTGTCACTGGTTCGGCAGCATGAAACCCCCCATTGGTTTGGTGCGAGGAAGCTTCACCGTGGCAGGGTTTGATTTATAGCAGGGATGCCAAACTCATTTGAGTTCAATTTAATCTTAAGTGGGCCGGAGCAGTAAAATCACTGCATAATAACTTATTAACATCAATCACAATTTTTCTCTTGGTTTTAGTGCAAAAAAGTAGATTCTGAAAATATTCACTTTTATCTTTATTTATTTTTACACATTGCAACGTCATCTCAGGTCCCACATTGGATGGTCTGTTGGGCCGGTTTTGGCCCGCGGGCCGTATGATGGACACACCTCACCTATAGCTCAAATCTGTGGGAACTTTTTTCTATTTTCTTCATATGAAAGGTCGACCTGATCTGTTGGGGTGATACATTTTGAATTGTGTTGCTACAAGAGCAGCTTGATGTAGTCAGGGGCCACATGCAGCCCAATTTGCATCGTCACCAATACACAACAGCGACTGATTGACAGTGATGTGTGGTATCGTTGTCTTTGCAACTGGCAGTGAATGATTCTATACTGCTGACAGTTTGAATGCTGAGTGTAGGAAGCAGCGCTTCCTGTTTGTGTCTCCGCTGAGTGATGTGATCGGTTCTGACATGACTGCAAGAATATAACGGCTTTTCAGTCACAACTACCAAACTGTCAGTCTCCCTGATTCATTAACTCGTCAGGTGTTGTAAACAATGCTCAACAACGCTCGAGAGAAATCTGCTTTGAACTTATGATAATGAATTCTATGTTTTTCAAATCACAAAACAACAATAAACTGAGTTGGAGTAAAAACAGGATTGATGGTGCTGGTGGGTTTTACACAGCAAGAAACATTAACAACGTTTGGTGGAAACTTGATGAATATTAACAATATCTAATCAAGGCTCCATTGGTGAAAAAGTCTAATCACGTGCAGTTGTTACAAAATAAGGTCTCAGCTCGACAGCGAGCAGCCACTTAACATAACAGTCCTCTCCTCAAGTCTGTTTGTACAAAGATGCGAAATACATGGAAACAGATGGAATGTGCAGATCAGTTCTTTATTTCAAAATTCAAAACTTGTTGAAACAGATGAATTTCAATTGTGTTGTTAAACTGGGAGTTTTAAATCCCAGAGGACATTCAACTTTTCCAGGTTTCTGAGTCTTCAGTGACAGAAGTTAGATTCATGAATGAAGAGGCCAGTTTTTGAAGAGGACCTGTTCCCGAACCCAAAAAGCCGAACAAAGACCACGACACAGCCTCACAGATGGCAGCCATTTTACTGAAATACTTCTTATCATTAATCCTTTTGTTCTTCGCTGCCAAACCATATTTGTTCGACCTCTGTTGTTAAATTTCTTCTGAGCCTGTCGCTGCCTATTCATTTCTTCAAAGCCCTGAGACATAATTCCCTTAATCCATTTGAATGACACCACTGTTTCATTAGATTGGAATGTAGCGTTGTTTATTGATATATGATATTTTCATTACTTCAAAACTGAGCTCATATGAACATTGAACGTCAAAGGAATAAATCTGAAAACGCAGAGGTAAAATGGAAGGAGCAAACAATTCTCGTTGCCCCGTTTTGGGGAACGGGTCTGAAATGATGTCTGTGGTAAACACAGTCCAACAAGACTGTCATGTTTTGAGATTGTTAAAAACATGTCAGAGGCAGTTTAACATGACTACAGCCTGACAGGTACATTGTACATCATTGTGCTGTTAACAGTGGTGCAGCTCATTTAGGGCTTTTACTTCGAGGGATCGTGTTCGCGCTTCAAAACATGTCAGTCTCACAGACTTGGTGTTGAGTGCGTTTTCATCACTTTTCCATAATTCACTGAAAACTGCCCCTTACGTTTGCACAGGGAAGCAGAGTGATGAGAACAAATACTTGCTCACTCTTCAATCAAAATCCCTTTTTCCCACTTGCGTCCCCCCTCTTCCATGATCATCTTATCTCCATTATCTTCGTCTCCGTTTCCCTCTGTTCTTTCCTCCGTCCCGTCTCCCTTTTCCACCACTTCTCCCTGCACCTTTGTTCCTTCTCCCTGTGTGAATCCAGCACAGGAAACAAAGTACAGCGCTGCATTACACTGCTGCCATGATGAATGGGGAGGACCCATGCTTGTTGACTGTGGCCTTGAGATAAAGAATAGACAAATGAAAGCCCCTGGCTGCCTCGCAGCACCCAAGGGTCCGCTGCCACCATTCCTCATGCTAATTTGATTGAGAACACGCGGCCCACCCACACCTCCTGCTCTGACGGGGGTGCTGGGTGCTGGGTGGGGGTGGGGGTGGGGGCGTAGTGTGGGATAGACGGTGCCATTGTGGCACATTGTAATAACGATGAATCACCAGGATGCCCGTCTCCACCGTGTAATGTCGGGGGTTAGGCCCACTGTGGGTAGTTTACATCAAAGTGAATTGTGCTGCCAGCGCTGGACGACAGAACGGGGAGAAGGGAGGCAGAGGAGAAAAGGTGCGAGGAGGAGAGAGAGGAGAGAGAGAGAGAGAGAAAAGTACAAAGAACTTAACAATACCGGCCCGTGTTCCCCTCAATGCAATTAATGTGGACGGCTCATTCCTCCTCGGCACCGGAACAAAAGCAGGATTGATGAGAGTGTGGGTAATGCATATGTGTGCGGAGCTGAGCTGCGAGCGCGGAGTGGAGACGGTGTGAAGGAGGATGGATGGTCGGGCTGTGGCGCAGTGAGGAGAGACAGAGACACAAACAGAGGGGGAGCCGACAGGTGAATATTTGAGGAGAGAGGTGTGTGAGCGAGCGCTGGACAAATAAAGGGAGACAAATCGAAGGGTGGGGGGGTGGGGGGGGGTTGCTGCTCTTTTGATGGCTGCTTCTTGTCTCCTTGGTAGCTTTTGTCCGGGTTTCAGTGGCTGGGCGGCTCACAATGCAACGCATTCAATAAGAAATATCACCAGTCAGCAGTCGGAGCGCACTCTCTCGCCTCTTTACCGGCGGCCTGACCTTCTCAAGTCAACAAACAATGTGTTCATCGCGGAGAAAAGCAATCACGAGTCATTTCCTCTTCAGTCCGCCTTGTTTTATTAAGCCTTCACAGCTTCGGTTGCCAGGGATAAGCCCAGCGCTGTAAATTACAGTAAATCAGCACGACAGGATTACACAATATCTAGGAGGCCATCTTTTGTATCTCCATTTTTATGATATGAATAAATGATGAGAGAATATATGAGATTGCTATTTTTACTTAATATATTCTCTCGCTTTCAGATTCAAAAGAAAAAACTCCCATCCAAACGAAAGCATCACATACAGTAGTTCTGCATATGTAGTTGGATTCGTATTACCAATGTATCACGTGTGCAGAGGCAGAGATTACTGAATAGAGCCTTTAAAGTGAATCCATGCCGTTTCACACTCCTTAAAGGTGCAGTGTGGAAGACTTGGGTCATTTTTGTCACTTTTTTTCAAGACAGACATTTTCATGATTTAGTAATCACCTAATGTTTTATCTTTTTTCCATTACCCTCAAATGAGCCCATTAATGTACATTTACATGAGGGGCGGGTCCTCTGTGTGGAGGCCGCCATGTTTTCACAGTAGCCCAGAGTGAACGTACCAACCATCTTTTGAGATTTAATGAGAAATGGAGTCTACCATCGGTTCTCCTCCGTGCTCAGAGGGGTGAGGTGATGGATCCAACAAGCAACTTCACCTCTAGATGTCTCCAGATCTTACACGCTGCACCTTTAAGGTCAGCTTTACCCATTCTCTATAAAAACAGAGCGCACATTAAGTGCAGAAGACAAAAGTACGGCTGTGGCATGACAAGACAAAGGGAATGAAAGAGAGGAGGGAAAATAGCTGAGCGTCACAGTTTCATGGTTGTCAGCGCTGGGATTAATGGGAGCCATTTCATTATAATGAGCTGTTAAGCGTTGGCTGCCAAAAACCCTCATTGTTTGCTTTTGAGTCTCCGAATACTTGGTCTAATTATAACAGCTCTCACCTTCCTGTCACTGTCATCGCCCGTGTACCTGGGTGACAGCTGCCTGATTCCGCCTCTTGTTAGACAACATCATCAGCCCCACAAACAATTATCTGGAGCTGTGCTGTGTAACAATGTCAAACTGGCGTTAGTGTTACACCAGCAATGTTCAGACTCAGCTGCTGCTGCTGCTGCTGCTGCTGCTGCTGCAATCCCAGCAACGCCGCTCTAATGGAAACCATTAGGTGTTGTCTGCGAGATGTTTCTCTTTGTTTGGAGCCGGGGGAGTTTTTACTGTCCTACCCGGCCGTGAAAGGCTTCTCTCAAAGACACAGAGACTGAGTGAACTTTCCGTGAACACAGAGAATCTATAAATCTACTGTTCCAACACGAGGGGAGACATTCCACCGTCAACACCCTCATTCCTTTAGTTTCCCAAGCGCAACCAAAGACGGACAGATGGCCCGATGGGTCGGTCGTGAATCCTCTCGCATGTTAATGAATGGGAGAATGTTAAAGGTGAAGTGTGTAAGATTTGGTGACACTTAGAGGTGAAGTTGCATACTATATCCTTCACATCACCCTCATTCCCCTGAGCATGCAGGAGAACCGATGGTAGACTTCAGTTGTCATTCAAACTCAGATGATGTTTAGTACGTCCACTCTGAGCGACTGTAAAAACATGGCAGCCTCCACAGAGAGGACCTGCTATATTCACGTAAATACACATTCATGTGCTCATTTAAGGGTAACGGGGAAAAAAACATTTCTGTAACTATAAAGTTATGAAAATGTCAGGATGTAATTCTTTTGTAATCTTTTCTAGAAGTGACAAAATCGTACACACTGCACCTTTAAAGAAGGCCCCATTTGCACCTGTTGTGATCATATCGCATCTCATTCCAGTTTGCTGCGTGACAGAGCACATTTATACTGGCTCTAAAAATATGTCTCCAGTGTCCACTCTGAGATCCTGATGCTCCGTTATGACACTCTCCTCCATGCAATGATGACACCATGGCCACACTGCCTGCGTCAGCACTGTGGAACTGCAGCTCCGAGGCCGTCACCATTGTTGGTCATCGACACCGGCTGCATATTCAGCAGCGTGTGTGGTTCCTGATGCGTTTCCGCAGAGCTCATACAGGCAGTGGCCATGTGTGTGTGTGAGCTGTGTGTGGATTGGAGCAGCTATTGCAGATGTAGTATGAGGTATGGCAGATAGGTTCATAGTTTTTGCTGTATTGTGTTTGTATTTTACACCTTCACTTTCATGTGGACCTGAAAACCATCCAATAAGAGAATCAAATCTCTTTGACGCCAGAAAACTTTTAGCCATACGGATCCCGGTGGTATTAAGTATCTATTGCATTCTATAAAAATGTCACGATTGACCGATCGTACTGAGTCCTGATTGGACGAACATGTGTGTATTAGCCTGATCTCACTGTAATGGCTTGAAATGCCCAAGATAGAAGCATTCAATACCATCAAACTTATCTTCATTTGTGGTTGGCATGAAGAGAAGAGAGGCGGCGTCCATCTTGACATACAGTCTGTGTGTGTACAATATAAACATCTTATGTGGATGTGAACATTTCTAAGCATCATAAGGATTTCCAGACTCATTAAGAATGTATGATGCTCAGGCATTTTGCAAAATGGCACGTTCTGAAAAGAATGAATAAATATGGACGTAAAAATAACCCGAGCCAAGATGCAAAATAAAGTACAGTGTAAATAAGACCGAAATCTGTCTTTGTGTGTGCTCTGCTTGATATTCCGGACGAGCTTGTCGACTGGAGAATGAATATTTACTTCAGCGGAGGCTGTGACAGCCCTCAGAAGAGAGAGAATACGCCTTTGAGAGGAATCTTTTGCTCAGGTTAATGGGGCATTTCAGCTCAGCTTATGACAAAAAGAATAAGGATGACACATGGCTTCAATTAGCAAGACGCCGTGAATAGGTCCCTGTCGAAACCTCGCACGTCACAAGAATATAAAAATAAAGATGCATTTACCGGAACCTCACTCTGCTGTCATTCATCTGTTGTCCTCCATCCAACTCAAAGATCTGACTGGATTAGACTAAAGCTAAAAAAAGGTAGAGGGCCAAATGAGAACTGAAGCATTTCTGGATAATAAGAAAGTAGAACAGCATTAAGTCTTATCCTGTACAGAATTCAGTCCAGGATTTATAGGAAGCGTTTGTGCCCATGTTGCCACAGTTGCCCCCACACAGCACTGAGGCATCCTCATCTTGGCTCCTGTAAGTCTGTGTGAGACAATGGGTGTGTGGGAAAGTGTGTGTGCAGCCTCTGTGTGTGTTAAACCGTCTTATGTGTGGATACTTCAAGTATCCCGGTGTTTCCTACCAGCATAGGGCACCGGGGCATCCTTGTCTAGAGCGACCAGAGGGGGGTCCAGCAACACGGTGTCCATGTTCTCTGTGATCACGCCGTGGTACGATGTCTCTATCCACGGCTTGTGCTTGTTCACTGTGGAGGAGAAGAGAGGGGATGTGAAGGGGAAGAGAGATTTTGCAGTGTTTTCAATGCTGGACTACTCTCGTTGCCTTATTGGCGAGTACTCCCATTACTCGCAGAATTATTACTGAATATATTTGCCCGCAAAAAGGAATATGGGAAGTCCATGTCCGACTTGAAACACAAGGGGGAACCGATGATCCCACACTTTCACATTTACACAAATAAACAGCTTCCGTGCTCCTCTTGTTTACGGTTTCACTCATCTACAGGCTTGAAATGATGTGACAATGACTCCCTGATTGGGTAATTGTGGGTTGTGTAGCTTGGAGCACACTTTGCCAAGTTACCAGAGGATATCGTATGCATACACTGTTTAAAGCTGTCTGCATTCAAAGGTGCAGTGTGTAAGAGTTCTCTCATTTTCTTTCACTTCTATTCTTACAAATAGAATGACAAAAAAAATGACATGTAAGAGAAGAGAAGAGAAGAGAAGATAATCCTTAATTGGTCCCACAGTGGGGACATTTGTATAATCACCCCAATACATAACTTGCTTTTCACATAACCCTAAAATTAGCGGGTCCACCCTATGCGGGCTGCCATGATTTGACAGTAGCCCAGAGTGGACGCATTAAACATATTTTGAGCTTTAATGGCAACTGGGGGCCACCATAGGTTCTCCTGCATGCTCGCATGGGAAGGGTGAGGTGATGGATACGATATGCAACGATACGCAACTTCACCCAAGATTGATTACACACTGTTTCTTCAGCAGGTCTATGCATGAGGCTCCACTGAGGCAATGGTCTCAGTCTGGCCGCCCCCAACCAAAATAGTCCGTCTCCGCCTCTGATCTCCTCAGGCACCTGGATGCTTCCCGGCGACTGCTCAGTATGTCTGCCTCACCCCCGCAGACCAGGTGCCAGGTGGACGCCACCCTCTCCCTGGCACCTACGAGCAGTGCAGGGTGCCCTGCCGGGGCGACTGCCCCCCGAGACAATCACCAGGCGCTGCTCTGAAGCCTGACCCACGCCCGATTACACGGCCACTTTTCAATCATCCCCCACGGGTTCAATCGCTCACTTTCATCCCCGCAGGTGCACTCGCTCGCTCACTCGGCCAGACGTGGCTCGCCACACCGCGCAGCTTCGACGCCGCACATTTCACACCGTAATTCATTGTCGCCGTTTCTGCCCAACTATTTCCAGACATGAGTTTTGTGGGTCACGGCGGCCATTGTGCGTGTAACCCCCAAACTAATGTAGCAAAAACTATTCATACGCGCGAGTAGTGAAAATCTTTTATAGTTTCACGGTCGGCGGCGAAGGATGTGTGGGGGCGTGAAGGGATATTCTGCCTTATACCGAAATAACCCAAATTAATCATATGAAAGAGAAAGGGACACATGTGCAGATAGAGAATGTAAGTGAAACCAGTTCTGCATGCAAAATGAGTGGCTGGTTGAACCCAAATGAAAACAGGCAGAGATATAGGAGTATATGTAGGAGTATAGGCCAGAACAACACAGACACGAGCAAGAGGGCAACACTCTGCTGCTCCCTCTCTCACTCACAGCTTGATTGAACATCAGGGGCCATTAAAGCATCCATATAGATTTTACCTTTTTCAGCGGGCAGGTGGATTTCAGCATTTACTCGATAGGCACCACTTTCCTGTGCGCAGTAATAAATGGCCCTAATGGATGTAAGGATTGTAGATGTGATCCACATGACCGTGTTGTTTGTACTGTTCAAATGTGCTGAGTCACACCGAACTGACGGACGGGCGGGCGGAGAAACGAGGGCACGGAAAAGTCCAGCTTTTAAAAACATTACGCCGTGTGCGTGATTGATTTCCGACGGGTTTTACGGGCGACAGGAAGACTAATGGAAGCCACGGGTTTGAACCTTTTAGAAAAAAACCAAACGTATTGATTGTTGTACAGGTTTACATCTAGGATCGCCCTAACTGAATTGCCAGGAGAGGAGAGGAGAGGAGGGAGGGGGGAGGAGAGGAGAGGAGGGAGGGGGGAGGGGGGAGGAGAGCTTGAACCCCCCCCACGGGAGAGGAGAGGTTGAATTTGTATGCACTCCTCCTCTCCCCCAACTCCCTGTTGGGTGCAGACTGTGGTGTGTGTCCGAACCAGTGGCTTCCTTTAGATGTGTTTGACAGGGCAGGGTTCACCTGCACCTCGGAGAGGCAGCACATCAGTCACACACCTGTCATCATGGCTTATTTGGACAGGAACAACAGGGTCTCAGCTAACCCCCCCCCCCCCCCCCCCCCCCCCCCCCCCCCCCCCCCCCCCCCCCCCCCCCCCCCCCCCTCCTTCGCCCCCCCACCCCCCCCACCCCCCCAAAACCTTTGTCCAATCATTTATTAGATGCAGTGAACGTTGCTGTGAAGGTGCAGTGTGTGAGATTTGGTGACATCTAGAGGTGAAGTCACCTTACTCTTCTGAACACGGTGGTAGACTCCAGTTGTCATTAAAAGTCAAAAGGGTTCATTTAAGGGTAGTGGAAGAAAAATAATACACTTAGGTCATTATAAGTTCCTGAAAATGTCAGTATGTAATTGTTTAACAATAGTTTTAGAAGTGACAAAAATGACCAACATCTTACACACTGCACCTTTAATCTCATCTCAGACTCACAGTTCTGTCCCGCAGAGCCTCTCTACCGTCTTTCCCCCCGAGTGTCGCTGCACCCACAAAGTAAAGAGTCGTCTGCCTCACCGTGCGACACAAATCTGGAGGATGTTCTTGAGATGAACAAGGATCAGATCACACATCATTACTGACGCTGCAAATGGAAGTTCCGGCCTCCTCTCTGCTCACAGCAGGACCATGCAAATACAGAGAGGGTATTACAACAGCCACACACACACACACACACACACACACACACACACACACACACACACACACGCACACACAGAGTACAAGTGTCACTCTGCAGGGAGATGGGATGTCAACTTAAACTTTCAGTCCACTGAAGGGAAACATTTTGTCTCGTGCCAACGAGCAGATGACATGTCCAGCTGGCACTCATTTAAAATGCATCAAACTCTTCCTAAAACATTCTTTTTTCATCTGCTCGGACAAATGGAAGCGGTTCTGTCCCACTTTTCTCTTCCCTCACCGGCTTGTCTCTTTGCTGTGAGTCATGAAACAAGGTCAAAGAAAAAGAGGAAATGAGTTGGAGCCTTGCACAAAGGAAACATGTTCTATTCAACCACAGAGAAAACAGATGTATTGCTTGGGTTACATGAAGCATTATTATCCAGATTTGTAATGGCTGCATAACATTGAACAGATTTCTTTATTTATATTTTTGTGAATATTGTGCCATTAAAGGTCCATTGTGTAACTTTCAGGTGAAAAGGATCATTTGGCAAAAGCAGAATACAAAATTATTAGATTGTGAGCTTGTGTGAGTATATTGTGTGTATATAATAGTGTACAAATTGTTGCTTGTTACATTTTACATCAGGAGCAAGTCCTTTAAAGGTGCAGTGTGTAAGATTTTGGTGAATTTTTGTCACTTCTGATTGTAGAAATAGAATTACAAACAATTATATACAGACATTTTTACTAATGTATAATCACCTCAATGTATGACTTACTTTTCACATCACCCTAAAATGAGCCCTTTATTGTATATTTACACCTAGAGCGGGTCCTCCCAATGGGGGCCGCCATGTTTTTACAGTGGCCCACAGTGGATGTGCTAAACATCTTTTGAGCTTTAATGACAACAGAGGGCTACCAGAGGTTCTTCTGCATGCTCAAATGGCAGGGGTGAGGTGATGGATTCAATGTGCAAATCCACCAGTGGAGGTCACAGATTCTCACACACTGTACCTTTGAAGGAGGCCACTAATGCAACATGTTATTACAGACACTATGCACGCATAGAGATTTAATACTAACTGAAAGCTGCCACAGGGAAAGGAAGAAGCGAGGACCAATCAGATGCAACTTGCATTTCCACCACTATCTTTTACACACGGTCCCTCTAACATCGGTAGTATCTGAACATTTTAGATCCACTACAATATTGGTATTGTAGTCAGCTCCGAGGTGACAGTGAAGGGTTGTTGTCGTGAAGAGGAAACAATTAACACTCGACTTATGGATTAACATGGACCAATGGGATCGGCCCACTCATGAGGTCAACTGTCACTCTCCGCTTTCTCTGATGAACAAAGTCCCTGAAAGTCACTCCAAACGGAGCACCAAGTGCAAAACTGTGAGAAGTCACAGCGCTCCGCTCATTCACATCCGCCAAGAGACGTGCCGATGACTGTGGACGGGGGTTTCACCGTGCAGAGACGGAGCAGGGAAGCGAATTACAGGGAGTAAGGGAATCACCGGGGGAAGACATTATTCATACATGGAGCCTCATCCCGTGCTCACGCAGGAGACTGAGGGCACTGCAGCAAACAGCATGAGTCTGCTCTGCTGGAGGGTGGAGAGAGGAGGGGGGAGGGAGAGCGCCGCACCGTCTTCCGCTTGTGTTTAGGTTCCTTCACACCCGGAATGTTTTGGCTGCGATGGAGGAAATGAAGCAGACGCGGGGACACAGCACAGCTTCCTCGTAATACCTGCAGCTCTCCTCGGATTTAATTCCCACCCAAGAAGCCGAAGACGTGAAATGAACTGAGACAATCTCATAAATAGACTCTTCAAAAGGAGAGAGCGTATTAGGCCGAAGTGCTGAGGTGACTATAAAACAGACTATAAAAATGAGCATTAGCGGAGTCATTCCTCATTCGCCCGTGCTTGTTCTCGCCAGTGTAAATACATATGAATCCATCAGGCTCACGTAGCTTTTCATTTGCATCCAAAGATGTCTTCAGTACGCCTAAGCGCAGCCCACAGCCAGCGCAGTTTACTCATGGATGGCAGGTTCAATTTCTGGCTCAAGGTCTTACATTTATCCCAAACAAATGGGATGGTGGTTGCAGCAGCGCGGCTGGGACTTTTCTTTAAAGGGAGCGAAATATAGGAGCCGTTCTGCAGAAAGAGCACACATCAAAGCATGGAAATGGGCTGTTTCCAAAATGGCTTTCATGACATGTCGCCCTGTAAAGCCATTAGTGATGCATCTAAGGTATTCATCCCTGACATCCTGGTACTGAGCCCCGGGAATGGAAGGGAAATTTGAGTTTGTAATCAATGAGAGGGAAACGAAGGAAGGCTGCAGAGGCTGCAGAGACAAAGCCGGCCTCGTTACAAGGATATATACCGTGCAGCAGCAGCAGCAGCAGCAGCAGCAGCAGCAGGAGCATCTGTCCAACACATCACATCACCTGGAACTGAAGGGAAACAGAGTCTACAGCCATGATAACCACTCTGTGAAGCTGCGCTGAGGAACAGCTGAGTGAGAATGTCAGCAAAATGTCAGGCCAACCATGACTAACAGGCTGCTGTGAGGCAGGTGGCATGTGTTTTTGCATTGCTCTGTTGGAATCTGTCAGTATGGGAGCATGTGGCTGAGGGGGGTTAGAGGAGCTGTCCTCTGTCCAGAGGGTCAGGGGTTCAATTCTCACCTCCCCTCCCATTATGGCGGCTGAGGTGTCCTTGGGCAAGACACTGAAGCCCACCTTGTCCCATGGACTCGTAGATGCAAATTGCAGCAAATAGATGCAGAGTGTGAATGCTGGTGAATGTGAACTGTGCTGTGAAGACTTGTTAAAGCTCTGCTATGTAAACACAGGGAATTTACAATAATGGGATGATGCAGCAGGATCATAAAGACATTAGGATTCATTCTCCGGTGACTGAGATCACATAAAACCAGCTCCTCCGAGAGTTGTACATATATTTCAGCCAACACGGTGGAATGAGGCTCCGCCCACACTTGTTTATACTCAGCTGTAAAATGTAAACTTTTGAAAAAGCGAATGAACTTGAGTTGGGTCTTTGAATGCAACTGCAGACGTTTGCGAATGACAAGGAAATCACCTGTATCTACTCCCCCATTGGTTGCTCTCAGTCTGTGCACATCCTCCAATGTTGAAGGTACACAATGTATTTCTTCACACCATTGTTGTTTCTTGTTTACAGGATTCACTGTAACTAAGCAACAACCAGAAGAACTAGACAATCTGCTCCCTATTAACACTGGTAAACATCTGCCGAGTGCATATGAATGGTCACACGATACATATATAATCGTGTTGTGTTTGCATGCAGATTATAAGTCAAAGTATAGCTAGGTTGTTTTCTTACATCAGAGTTTGGAAACTCTATAAATCAAAAATAGCCTCTAGCCTGCCGTCCGACCACTATAGCATGACTGATGATAAAGCAGCGCCTCCTTTAATAAGGTTACATGTGTCATTGGATACAATATGCTTACCGTCTCTCCCTGTTTCCTGGGGAACATCTGCAGCCATTACAGCATTACACTGTACGTTGCGGAGGACTAATTTGTTTAGTGGGAGAACGAGCCTGAGAGAGTGGGTCTTGTACCGGCCTGAATAAAAATGGGATATGACAGTAATATGAAAATAAGACAGAAACGAGATTTCATGTAAATAAAAGGGGCTGCTGGGGATTGTCAGTGCGCCCACCTCTCGACTCACATCAGACTATCCAGTGTCGTCCCCACTGATGGGAGCCGGCGAAATCATTTAACTGTGGGAGCACAGATGGATGATAATCTATATTTCATTTAGGTCCTGACTCGTATTCTGGGATGCTGCATTATTGTGTGATGCACTGATCAATAAAAGCCATGTCACATCATCTTCTGTGTCGAATCTATTTGATTACAGAGATGTCACAGTGGAACGGAAGATAATAACATCAACAGGTAAAAACAAAGACAGTCCCCTTGGTGAGCGTGTGAGCCGATACGAACAGATGGGGAATTCTACATCCTCGCCAGAAAGATGCAGTTCTACAGTAATGGGCGGATTGTTGGCACGGTCTGTGCCGCTGTGCACCCTGCGCCGCTGTTGCTCAACACAGAGAGACAAAAGTAGATCATAAAGATAGATGTACTGTATCAGCAGAATGTGAAAATAGAAGAAGTGAGGACGCCATGTGCCGACATGATGAATGAGCCGGGTAAAGAAAGGGTTAACCCGCAGATAAGAGTTGAGGGGGTGGGGGTGGGGGGGGGTGGGGGGAGAGATGAGAGGCAGCTGCACTGGAGGCAGTGGGGTGAGAGGAGACTGAAAGAAGATAGGGCAATCAAGGGGTAGAAGAGAGGGAGGTAATTACAATGGCTTCCGTTATGAAGACTGCACTGCGCCCCACAGACCTCACAGACCACACGATCTATCTGCTTATTAAAAGCACTCAATTGAATTTCTATTGATACATTACATGTCAGGGATCAAATATAGGGGCGCTGATCAGTGGAGGCTCCATCCCGCCCATGTGAGGACGGTGGGAGCAGAGAGGCTGAGGGATGAGTTGTGACAAAGTGAGGCCCCGCCCCCTTTAAGAGCAAAAATAAATTGGGACACCACAGAGGAAGATGCATGACAAGGGTAGACCTTGTGTGTGTGTGTGTGTGTGTATGTGTGTGTGTGTGTGTGTGTGTGTGGCATCACTGCTGCTTTTCAATCCATGATGTCAAACATGCTGTTGTGTACAGTAGAGAGTAAATGCTTGTGCTGATGTGTGCAATCAAAGGTCCCTTGTTTCTGACTGGGAGCCATGTTGCCACATTTCATTGCATCCCCCATCTCTCTGTGCCCGACATCAGCCAACATGGAGGTTGTTAATGGCAGTATACAGCTCGTCTGTTGCTTGTTATCACTCACTTTTCGAATGAGAATCTTTGCTGTGAAAATGGCTGTATATGAAAACACGTGCCGCACTGACGTGACATGTTTCTCGCTCGTGCTCAGACTTGTCGGATGCGATCGAGCATCGACAAAAAGAAAAATAATCACTTGTAATGAAGCAACCTTCACTCTCTCCCTCTCTCTCTCTCTCTCTCACACACACACACACACACCACACACACCCATGCACTAAAGCTCCAGCACTGACCAGTTTGCACGTGACAGCGGGAGTGAGTGGTGGTGGTCGTTTGTTTGCAGACTCCATTTCTGCGCTATAACACAACAGCAGCAGCTCTGTGGACCAGGGGCCCTGATGCAGGCGCAAACATCATACACCTCACACACTCTCTCTGTAAAGCTGTGACTCCAGATAGAGGCTGCGCAACTATCCTATTTCTGGGGTTTGTAACAGCAAACTCACTCATTGGCATTAAAATGTGATTAAAGGTGCAGTGTGTAAGATTTGTGAAGTAGTATTTTGGATCCATCACCTCACCCTTCCCATTTGAGCATGCAGGGGAACCTATGGAGAAACTCAGGAGAACCTCAGTTGTCATTAGAGTGCAAAAGATGTTTATTACGTCCACTCTGGGCTATTGGAAAAACATGGTGGCCCCCGTAGCGACGCACTACTGGTGTTAATATACATTAGATATGTACATTTCAGGGTTATGTAAAAAGCAAGTCATGCATTGGGGTGATTACACATTTTGTAAAAATGTCTATACATAATTGTTTTGAAATTCTATTTCTATATATAGAAGTGACAAGAATTGGCCAAAATGTTACACACTGCACCTTTAAACAAAGTTTAAATAAATACAGCACCGACACTAATGATGAAGCATGCAGGGAGTCTTCAGTGCACCCAGCCCTCTCCGTCTCTCACTGGAGACTCTGCCCTTAAAAATAGCTATAAAAATAACAATAAGTCCAACAAGAATAAAAACTTACAGAGAGAACAGCTAATAGGCGATATTGAAACTAATGGCAAAAAGGAGACAAGCAAAAGCTTTTTTGATTAGATTCTTCAAAAGGAGCTTTTACAACGATCATTCTGAGAGACACGGCTTCAATTTCATTTTCATTACTCGAAGTGACAACCTCACACAACATATTTGAGCCGAGTAATGATATATTTTTTCTTTCACTTCATTTCCAGCTTTGTTAACAAAGCTAGTGGCGCTGATCACACTTCAATCAATTAATAATAAAGTGCATGTCAATTTACAGTATCTTCTCCATGCTTGAGAAAGAAGTGTTTTCAATTAATTCACAAATAGATTTCAAACTACTGTTTAGAAAAACTCAACCCGCAGTATGAAGTCATTTCTCTGAGTGTTGCCTCCTCTAATGATGCAGTAAAACAAATCATCTCTCCCTCGCCTTGTCTCTTACACTGTCCATGTGGGAGAGTGTTGATGATGTTGTTAGTCCAACAGTAAGTACGGTCGGAGGATTCAAAGTGCGGATTCGGAGCCATTCAGCTGGGTTCGGAGGTAATAATTACTTCGGCGGTGAACACTGAATCTCATTATATATCACATTTATAACATTAAATGATGGCAACGTTACGTCTACAGTCTCAGGGAAGCTAATTAGCCGCGGTGGTTCTTGCGCGGCGAGAGCAAATGTTACGAACAAGTTCAAGCCGGGTAATTGGTGCGTCTGAAAATACCAGCGAGACAAGTTTAATAGGTCGGAGTTCACAGTCTGTCGGGGGACGTACATGACGGTAACACCTCTACGCAGATGATACAACATTGAGAGAATCAAGGTGCAAATGATTAACGTTAGAACTTTATTTTCTATGTCAGTGGTTGCTGTCCATTAAAACATTACACAGACGCAGTCTCACTGTCTTATCTATTCTCATCAAGGGGCAACCTCCGGTGCAGACAGATGAAGCACATCAGAGGGTGAACAAACGTGCAGTTCATAGGGTGGGCCACTGGGGGCTGACTCCAAAGAGACTCCCGTGTTAAAATGGTCAACCTCAGAGGTGAATTAAACATGTTTACAGCCTGGCACAAACTACAGTTCCAGTCTCAATCACTCACATTTGTTCCTGTGACGACTGTACGGGGGAGGAGTCAGGCATCTCAAGATGGCGACGAGTGACTCGCCTATAATTTGCTTCAAAAGCACTCTGTAGAGAGCTATGGGTGACGTCACGGACACTACGTCCATTTGTATATACAGTCTATGGTCTTTATACAGAGCAGGTAGGACGATGTGGCGATTGGCTGATGAAGTAAACACTGAGGTAACAGACAGGTACATCTGTCTCTCTCTCTCTCTCTCTCTCTCTCGGTTGCTGACAAACTTTTCGATCAGAGTTTTTAGTTCCAGCCTCAGCTGTCATCAATGTTTCCATGATGGGCATGTTGTGTTCAGCGGGCAGTCAAACGCTGGCAGTCCCCTGACATTGGAGCTTGGACGATCGAACCTGTCAACAGAAATGTCTCGTGTTCCCTAATGACATAACGATGTGCCAAAATATTCTGAATGAGCGGCGGCCAATAGGAACCTCGGCAGTCTATCACTCATCCACCGAGTCAGACGGTATCTGGATAACTTTTTAGGCACAATCTGATGACTCAAGTGGATTTCTTCATTTACTCTTGGGGGAAATGAAATAGCATATTTTCTATGACAGAATTAGATGAAGGGTGCACACATGAGAGCTCACACTGATGCAGAACAGGAGAGTCCCCCTGACTCCATTGAGTTGGCAATCTGAGTGCTACTGAGGATTGTAAAAACTTTCTAGGAGTATGTACAATACACAAATGTTGCAGGTGGTTTGGATAGAGTATCAAATTAAATGATCAAATGAAGCAACACTGCAGTATTTCAGGTGTCAAGCTCATTTTCACCGAAGGCCTCATCAGCATTATGATTCAATTAAATTACGACTCAATATCAAGTTATAAATATTGTACCAAGTATATGCATTTCCGGCAAAATACCCCCTGACCCAAAACACTGGATAAGCAGTAGAAGATGACATGACATGACATTTCCATACATGTACAAATGTAAACACACTGAATATATTGCTACACATGCAAAGTGGCACGTGTAATTAAGTTCATGGGCAATGTATGCGATCGAATTCTTAGATTTTTAGATGTTCATACGCCACATAATATGACATGGCGGCTCAGACCTGGCCCGCAGGGCCACGAGTTTGTGCTGTATATCATGGTTCATGGTAATAGCACATAATGTGTTCCAGCACCTAAGTTTTGTGTCTAAATAAGTACTTCCTTCCTGTGACTCCCATAACTGCGCACTCAGCATCTAAGAAACTCCAGCACCCACGAGGCAAGTAGGACAGAATCATTACATCAGGTCCATAAGTACTATGAGCATCAGCTCTGACTTTTACAGTCCCACTGCTTCAGTAGAAGATGCGCTTAGCAATACCCGAGCAATTAGGCGTATTGACTGCTGCACGAGTCCTGCACTTTAAGCAAAACCATGTTGGAGCTGACCACTGGGTCATTACCACAACATAAATTCTTCCCACTCACTCTCTCTCTCTCTCTCTCCCCGCACCTGTACGCTAAGATTTGCAGGCAGTGCACTTGTGCTTATATTGCTGCTGTTGTCATGTTGTTGTTGTTTTCGTAACAACTCATTAAAGGGGCCATAAAGTCTGATCTCCACCAGCTACCAAACATAAAACTCCCCCCAGTTGTGAAGACAATTAGTTTACAGAGATTTTGATTTAATTTGTCTTTACCCACAATCCCATCAAGACAATTCAGAGGTTGCCTTCCTTCCTGCCTGCACAACAGCATGTGAGATACAGACGCTTCATAATTGCTCTGCGACGTACAGCTCCCTCATATCCCCCGTCTGGTTCTGACTGCATCAAAACAAACTGAGGGGGGAAACAAAGCCACTGCATTTAATTGGCATCAAACATTCTCCAAGTGGCAGGGCAGAGTCTGTAGGAGAAGAGTGGTATTTGGGTTACTTTGTAGGGTGTGTAGAGTGGATGGTTGAGGACGACTCTTCACAACAAATAAAAAGCTACATGGCTGGATGAAAAACAGACAGAGTCAGAGGGCTGAGAGGAAGGTATGGGAAGGTAAGAACTTAATGATCTGTGCTGGTATTTCATTACTCTGTCAGCCTGAGATAAAACTCTGCAGGAGTTTAATTTGTGTGAATGTGATGAGCAGGAGAATCCTGAGGAGAGTGGAGAGTGAACAGCTGGCCTCACTGCACAGAGAGCAAGAGAGAGAGCGAGAGAGAGAGAGAGAGAGAGAGAGAGAATGCCTCTTCAAATGAATGCACGTCCCAAACTGAGAAAAGGTCGTATCATAACCCTAATTTTCAGTCTGTTAAAGCTGGGGTTGGTAATCCAGGAGTTTGCCACAGCTTAACTCCTCCCACCGGCCCGATCAGCACAACCTTTACAGTAAAACACTTCCACTGACTGACATCTTCCTGAGGCCGCCTTATTGGCAGTTACACTTTCATATTTATGAAAATAACTGGCACTGGTTTGTTCAACAAATGCCATTAGCTTGCAGAAGCCCTTGTACATTTTTGTTATTTGCAGGCTCATCTTTTCCACTTTCATCACAACAGTGTGAGCACACATTGCATGATATGATGTAGGACTCTTGTCTCTACTATTTCAATTTTCAAATTTGACACCACCTATCTGGCATGTTTTGTCAAAGCTGGGGTCATGGCTGCCATAATGGCCTTAATGCCAATGGAATTTTACTATTATATTCAAAAACATGTACACGGATGCATAAGTAGTGAAATGCTAATTGAATAATTGGTTGGTTGGTTGATAGGTGGGCGGATAAGCAGGTACGTAGGTAGGAAAGGAAGTTAGTTTAATTTAATTCAATTTGATTTAAAGCAGATGAGACCTCTGCCTCCCTTGTTTGCACCATCATAGACACCAGTTGCTGTGCAGCAAAGATTCACTGAAACAATAATCGTTGTCATTACAGTTTTGGGCAGACATGCCAATATCTCTAATGCCTCTGATTATGTTTTCTCTCAGCGGTGGCATTTGCCATGCCAATGCTAAAGCGATACCCGCCGAGTCTCGAAATGTCAATTGTTTGCTAATAGAGCTCTTGGCATTCACTATAAGGAATAGTGATTCGTGCTGAGGGAGAGTCATTCTGCGTGCCTTCCAGATTTGCACTCAATAAAAAAACCCATTGAGTTGTTTTTTTTCTTCTTTTTTTTGCCGTCTGCCTCCTCTACTTGTTATGATTCATTTGTTGATTTACAGTGCAATGAGGGAGGGAGCGGAGGAGGGAGGGAGCATGTCTTGGATAACCAACAATGAAATGCAGAGTGCTGTGAGTGATGGCTTACTGTCGATTAGTTTCACTGAGTGGTCCAGTGAAGAGGCACAACACAAGGATTTGAAAGGAGTGAAGTGAAAGTGGAGTGGAGGGAAAAGTACAAGAGAGAGAGAGAGAGAGAGAGAGAGAGAGAGAGAGAGGGGGGGTGGGGAGTGAGGCGGAGGGAGGAGGTGATATCTCCATTAACAGAAAGCAGCAGGCGGCGAGGGGAGCGGCGGCGAGGAGGAGAGGGACGGTAGTGTGACTGACTGGATTGAATTAGAAACCGTTCCACTCCGACGACTCGGGCTTCGTGAAACAATCAAATCATGTAAAATAAAGTCGAAGGTTCGCTCTTGTTTTAGCTTCCACCTCAAATGCAACAATATAATGAAAAAGGTCAAACATGGAAATGAGTCCTCTATAGTCAGGCTTTGCATCCTACAGTCACAGACATGCATGAGTAGCGTTTTACATATTGAACAAATTTGCTTTGGTTTAGTTCGGCTCAATCTGAAAGTGAGACATAATAAAAGGATGTCATACTGGTATTGTCAGTACACGGTACATAGTCTGTACGTACATATAGTAAAACAGCATGGATCCCAGCCAGTGAATCAGTTAGGTCCAACATAGTGTTATCGGTGTATTTACACATTTGCAAGACCTATGTGAAGACTCTGATTTTAAGAATATTAAAGAATAAATTGGAACCTGACCCATCATCACAGAGCAAAATCACCGAAGAGTCGATCTATTGTCATTTTGATTTGGGATTTTTGCGTGACTGGCCAAAAAAATCTGTCGGTCAGTCTCTGTACACAGCACAATCTACACGTCTCCCTGGTTTGAAGTATAAGGCACGAGGAAGAAACTCGGCGATGAGCAGACAGACAGACACCTGTCTGACTGCTGCTCCTTTCATCCTCTGCGCTGCCGAGTCACGTCTCAGCTCTGAATCCGACTCGTAACTTTTCCTACTGTCTGTCACGACCGTCTGTCATCTCGACAAACAGAACGGTGTCTCTCTTAGACTAAGTGTCTCCCTGGCTGTCAGTGGAATCAGGAAACAGGTGTGAGCTGTCAGTCTGACAGTCAGTGGTGGGACCACTTCCCCCGCTCCCGCCGCAGACAGAGGCAGAAACATAAAACATGCATTCCAGGACTTCGTGTCGATCGTTTGCCCAAAAAAAAAAATAACATGGGCACTTATGTTTAGACATTTAGAATTTTTTTATACTGCATATTTTCTCATTATAGAGGAGCTTGGGGGAGACTTTTCAAACTGAAACAATCACATTTGAACTTGAGAGTGATTATCCCTGCAGCAAATGATCGAATGATTGCGAAATAATTACAAGGTATTATGTGAAAACGCGTCTTCACAAAGGTTAAAGAATGAATGAAAACCAACATTTACCAGCATATGTCAATGTAATTGTCCTTTGCCTTCTTGTGGAAGGAAAAGGCCTCGGTGGAGACAGTGATCCTTCGATATACTGGAGTTGAGGACAGAAGAAAAGCAGAAAGGGGGATTTTATTTTATGCTTAACACTGGAAGCAGCTGTTGTGGTTTCATACACCCACTGGCTCCTTGTTAGTCTAATAGGACTTTGTTATGGACAGGTTCAAGTGAAAGCATGAGACTGAGCTTCACACAGTTTCATTTTCACCACACACTGTACAGATACGTGTCCAGTTCACTTTCCCCTGGACGCTGTGGAACAAGTAGGAGCCCACTCGAGGACTAATGGATTGAAAAGAGAAGGAGGTCTGTTGCATCTGTTCACGGGAGCAGGAAATGACTTCTATGGTGGTGTCCTCAGCAGAGCTTCTATAGCTCAGCACAGTGACGACATCCGAGGGCCGAAGAACAACGGTGCTGCTCCCTTGTGAAGTCGTCATGAAAATGCGTCCTGACTGAAGCAGTTTTCCACTGAATTGTTTTAATCCATGGAGTTTAACAGAGTTGCATGTGCAACCGATTCTGTGAAGTAGTTACTCAGAGTAAACAGTCACAAATAAGTTCTCACATTAGACAAAAATCTGCATTGCATGTCACGACTGCAAGTAAAGGTGCAGTATGCAATTTTTGTCACTTCTATCTGTAAAAATATGATTACAAAACAATTACATATAGACATTTTTACAAGTGTATAATCACCCCAATGTATGACTTGCTGTTTACATTACCCTAAAATGTGCTCTTTATGATGCACTTAATTCAGTCAATGGTACAGGCATAAGATCTAGTGACACCTAGTGGTAAAGAAGCACGGTGGAGCCGAGTATCTCCCACCTCAACCTACCCATGGTTGGTCATTCTGGGCAACTTAAAACATGCCTCTATACAAAGGCCCTGACCCTGATGAATACAGATTACATAATTATACATTTAGGTACAAAAGGCTCAATCTGAGGCAATGAAAAAATGTCGTACCTTCCAAAAAAATCATTGTTCTATTACTTTATATTCCGTTTCTATTGAAACACAGAAATCCAGTTTTTCCTCTGAGTTACAAATTTTACTCAGACAGGATTTCAACTGACTCAAAACTGACTTTGCTGTAATGGGTCATGATGGTGTGATTTTTCTACTCTAATAGTTCAACACACAAATCACATATTATGAGTCCTTGAGAAAATAGCGCTAAGAAATTTGCGCCTACTTCTGGCTCCTATACTGTCCGACTGGAAAAACATTTATTCCAGTCTGTTTGTGGTAAATTGAGAAGGAATATATTCAAAGGATAAACTGGAGCGTATAGAACTTTGAATACAAAGATAAAACATATGGCTGGAAAATAGTTGCCTGTATGGCACTGGATAAAGAATGAGAAATCACCCTGGGGAGGTTAAAGTTGCGAGCAGAGGCATTTTTTAAAGTGGGGAAAAGCTTTAGCCATGGCTGAGGGGGCTAATAAGCCCCTCTTGAAAAGTATAATAAAGAGCATAAAAGCACAAAAAACAGTCCCATTCCTCAGAGGGCTCATTTAGTGCACACAAATGTGTATGCAGACACACCAGTATACAGCCGTCCAACAACACAGACAGAATGACTGTGCACCACTGGGAACGAGGATTTAGAGCTTTTAAGTAGTGTTTTAGTACTTTTTTCTAAACAGGCCACTGGTCACACTGCTGCAAACCGCCAGTGTGAGTCTTACTTCAACACAGCTCTCAAAATAAAGCGAAGAACATGTCAACGTCCAACATCAGCCTATTACAACCTATAGCTACATATAAGTGTGCATGTGGTTGCCTATGAGAGAGCAGGAGAGGAAGTCAGGTGGTATTGTAAGAGGAAACAACTACATTAAAATAGGTACAGCTAAATCAAATAGAATATCAAAGAATAAATCAAAATCAAAAGAAAATGTGACTAGGACCATTATGAGTCACTCAATGGAAATGATAAAAGACCTCATGTGATGACATAGAGGGGCAGCATGGGATTGTTGTCTTCACCACTGTCACCAAGAGGATGACCTAATGCAACTCAGTCTATTGTTACACAGCAACTGGCAATAAAATATAACGATCCATTACACATGATCAATGTAAATAAAGAAAACCAGAGGACTTGCAGTAGCAGTGCTGTCTAGCTTCATCACATTTCATTTGCTTTACAACAGATGTGAGCATAACAAGTAACCAACCAAATTGAAATGTGCTGCAATATTGAATTTAACTGTTGGTTATTTTCAGGTTTGAACATTGTAAACATTCTGAATGATGTCAGTAAACATGTTCACAGAGCCAATGCATCTGTTGTTTTTTTTAGACGTTCTAATGAAAACTTATCTATAATGAGCCTTCGGGACACGCAAATATCAGAACAATAACTAGTAGAATTAACAATGCATTTAAGCCCATTCCAAATGAATGAATTACACGTGTCTTTGAGCATACTGCTGAAATTCATTTTGGTAATCAAATGATCGTAAACATTAGTTTTCATTTCAGTAGCATGATTACATTCGTGAATACACACGATGCACAAATTCCCCACAGACTAAATGGCCAAAAACAGCACATGAGCATGGACGAGAGAACACAGCTCCTGGCAAAGTCTGATATTTTTTGCACGGCCTACAAATAAACATCAACCTAATTTAAATTCCTCAATCCTCCATGCACCTGCAGATTGACTCATTCTGCCATGTTTACGATCAAAACCTTCCTGCACTTGCTCGTCTGTGCGTGCAGTCGCCTTAAGGAGCGTGCAGACCAAAAAATGAAAGACATTATCGTGGCCGTGTGATGGCAGAGAGAAGCAGGATGTAAAGATGTGGGAGGATGAAACTTTGCCTTGGGGCAGTGACACGTGTATCCATAAGGGTTTGAAACGGTTCAACCTGAGAGTTTTTAAAAGATATTTTCAGTGTGTATGTTTCAGTGGGTAAAAGCTGCGTTGCTCAATTACGTACTCCCGATCTTTGGAGTCTGTGCTGCACATTGGCTGTCTGAGGCGCATAAACAAGGAGTACGGAAAATAAAAGGAATCAAACTGTTACAGAGCTGGCATTCAAAACAAGTCAGTCAAGATCGCTCAATTTCAAACTATCGACGCATCCATACGATACAATATTAACCAATGCCATGTCTCTCATTAAATTGCATTTCCTAAATAATACATAGTAAATACACCAGAAAGTGAATGCACACACATTTGTCCAGCTCGCCTGGGATCACGGATGATGGAGAGTGTGTGTGAGGGAAGTCGATAAAGGACCGGAGGTGAAGTTGATGGATGCACTGTATCTACAAATGGGGAGTCATGCATGCCTTTGTGTTTAGCCAGTAAAGGTCCCTGCAGAGCTGAGGGCATTAATCATATTCCATGATGGCATTTTGTGTTTAATAATCAGTAACCACCAGAGAACCTGTGAGATGCCAACACTGAAAATGTTTCACTTGTTGTCTAAATGGGCCGTTTCTCTGTGGGTGGGAGGCGCCGTGTGGTGTTGGTCCTGTGCGGATCCATCAGGCCTGAGATGAGCCTCTGCTTTCGATTATTGGTAAACAATTTTCTTCATCTGTTGATAGAGCTTTGATTGCTCTCCGCCTCCTTACATCTGTCTCTTACACCTGTTCAATTCATAACCCCAGAATCACACACACACACACACACACACACACACACACACACACACACACACACACACACACACACACACACACACACACACACACACACACACACACAAAAAGCCTCGGGCTATATTCAAACCAACATGGCAGAGAGGACCATGGGTGGTGGACTATTGACTGATAGAGTTAAAGTAGCCTATGTATCTCCTGGTGGTTAGCCAGACATTCCAGCAATGGCCTTGGGCTACCTACTCCTGCTTGTCGTTTATGTGTGTGTGCGTGTGTGTATGTATCAAGGAGTGTGTGTGAGTGTGTTTCTGCTGCTAACTGATGGAATTTCCAGAAGCCTTTGAGACAGACTGGAAGGATGTCTGACAAGTGAAGATAAACTGGACAAACAGGCAACAGTGCAGAGGCTCCATAAGCACAACGGGGCAGATACAGGACATTGTCTACTTTGCATACACGTGGACGAGGTGTGGGGTTTAAGGGGATAAGCTCCTGTATGTGTGTGACATGGCCACCAAGGCGTGAAGGATGTGGAGGTGTGTACAAGCTTCTAATGTGTGTGCGGGAGCTGGGCTGCCAGAGAGAGTGAGAGGGAGACAGAGAGACAGAGAGAGAGACAGAGAGAGCGAGAGAGCGAGAGAGCGAGAGAGAGAGAGAGAGAGGGAAAGAAGAGGAGCAAAAAGTCAAAGTGAGAGTGACTGCGAGGATATATAAAGGTGTACCTATTGATTGGCAGTCGTTTATAATTGGTTGATAATCGTAGTAAACAGTCGCTTTGATGATCATTTGTAACAATCAGACAATCAGACGGCACAAATATTTAACCTCTTCACATGCAGCTCATCAGTGGTTTCAGATATGCCACTTCAAACAAAGATGAGGCGACAGTAGGACGGGTCACTCTTAAAATCATGAGCGAAGCTGCAGCATTTTGTATTTCCACTTGTCTACAGTGCATCAACACCTGTGTCGGCTCGTACCACCACAAACTGAAACGCCAGCTTTGTTGTGTGTTTCTCCTGTGATACGGCATTTTCACGTAGCTCTTGGTAAATCCACAGAGGGTCTCTCACGGTGCATTCCACTTTTTTAGTGAAAGGTTCACCTTCAATTCAGCAGCATTTGAAGAAGTCAATAACGCACGATTGATAGAGGGGAGCAGACAGACGTTGTGATTGGTACATGACAATACTTCATCTGAGGACTAAGATATAGACTTAGCTACACAGTAGGAGGAACTGTAAACCTAGAGCCAGCAATAATGATTCGAAAAGTATGAGAATTATTTCGGGAGAAATCAGAAAAATTGGACACACCATGGCCTGGAACTGGAAGTTATCATACATGGTCAGGTATGGGGTGGTCCTCCTCCACAGCTGAAGGGATGGAAACCTTGCTGAGGAAATGTTCTAAAATTATTTTCCAAATCCTGGCTCCTGGCACTGACGGCTCTGCCTGTCTGCGCAATAACCTCTGGACTTATACGAGCAGATACACACAGCCCCTGAGGTGACCCCACACACAAACCCACACAAGTCTGTGTGTGTTTGGCTTCAGTGTCACAGAGACGAAATGATCGAGTAATATTTGAAGCTCGCCAACTACAACAGTGACAATGGTTCTCTCACTGTTGAATTCGAACGAGCGAACAAACAAAGTACAATTGTAAAGACAGATGACACTGTGGAGCAGGCATAAATGAAATATGTTGATCACTTTTGCAGGTTTACTCAGGTGTTAAATAAGAAACAACTTTAACTGTGAAAGGGCAAGTCGAAATTATTTCTGTCTGATACATTCTGAAAACAGAGACAAGCCCCGGTTTCAATGATCCAGATTAACAAGACCCTTGGTTTATCTTCGATTCCTGACGGAAAATATCCTGAGGATCAGATTTCTAACCACCTGTATGGCAGCAACCTTTGGACCCACATTACCTCTAAACCTTTTAAAGTATCAATCATGGTGGTGCATGAAATTACATTTTTTGTTAAGACACCAGCTGTGATGAAAGATCGCACCTTATCGTTCTCTTTCTCAGCTTGGCTTTCTTACATCTGATGAGGAAGTGAGATCAGAGAAAACAAATGAAAATGGACTGATTTGAACAGATAGACTTCAATGTAACACTCAAAATAACTTTCGACACTGACTGATATTCATCGGTCTTGATTAGATTTTTTTTATGAACCTGCCGCTGCCTCTGCACATGCCGTGCATGTGTGTGTGTGTGTGTGTGTGTGTGTGTGTGTGGGTGTGTGTGTGAGATGGGATAAGATACAAAGAACAGGCAGGGAGGCAGAGGCGAGGTGAAAGCCAACTAAGATCTTTGTGCCGTCACTAAGACTAATCAGGCTTCACGCAGCAGTAATTGTCTCTGGAGCAGCACCAAGAACCGGGCACTGACCAGCAGCCCCTCAGCCAACCAACCACAGGCTGCCATGGCTATGGCACCACTTCCACTGCCAAGTGATAACAATGTGGAGAGGCAGGTTCTTTGAAAAAGGAATGGCATGTCACGTCGAGTGGCAACAGCTTCCAACTTCCGTTGCCGTCTTTACCTTGTTGTTTTTTTCAATCCGAAATGTGTAGGCTTGAAGATGCCGTTGTTGCCTTTTAGTCGTCAGCGCTGCCGGGTGCAGAGACAACCATTATATGAGCAGACAGGCAACACTAAGACTGTGGCATACATTCTCAACAACAACACGGTGAACAGAGAACAAGGCGACGTGAGCAGTGAGACTACCAGGTCGGAAATACGTGAACTGACTGACTTCACCTGTGGAGAAAATTCAAGAAATTCAACCCTCGGTGCCTCAGCATCACCGAGCTAACAACATCGGAACCTTGTCATTGTCGCTCTGCTGTTCCCGAACCTCTGCCAACCGCTTTTCCAATCCTCTGCTCTTGACTTCGGCAAAGTTGTCCGCTTTGCATTTGAAAGAATGTGTAATGAGATATAAGGGTGCACTAATCGATGGCCAGTCGTTTATAATTGGTTGATAATCGTAGCAAACACTTTGATTGGAAGCCGCTTTGATAGTCATTCATAAGAGCCAATCAGACGACACAAGTATCTGACTTCTTCACATGCAGCTGAACAGTGGTCGTTGAGTGGAGCTGCAGCATTTTGTATTTCCGCTTGATCTCGTCGACAGTGCATCAACACCTGTGTCGGCTCGTACCACCACAAAGGGCTATGCCATCTTTGTTGGTGTGTTTTACTTCTCATCTGCATTTTCACCCAGAGATAGTAGTTATCTTTTGTTCTTTATGTCACGTTGCTAATGGTGATGGATGTAACATGCAATTTCACCTCTAGAGGTCACCAAATCTTACACCCTGCACCTTTTAAGTTTAAAACTGGATATATACTTTTGTAAGAACATTTGAACAAGTCTGAAATACGTGAACTGACTGACTTCATCGGTAAAGAAATTCAAGAAATTCAACCCTCGGTGCATCAACACCACCGAGCTAACAACATCTGAACCTTCTCATTGTTGCTCTGCTGTTCCAGAACCTCCGCCAGCCTCCTGTTCACTTCCAATCCTCTGCCCTGCGTCTGTCTGACTTTGTCAAAGTTGTCCGCATTACATTTGAAAGAATGTGTCATTGGAATAAAAAGGCGTGGGGGGGGGGGGGGGGGAGGAGGGGGGAGAGGAGGGGGAGGAGGAGGAGGAGGAGTGGGGGCCAAAGTAATCAAGGGAGCTGAAAAGCGTGAAAGTACCATTACTCATAATGCCATATACACATGGGAAAGATAAATGAGTGCAATCCAATGGCAGCCCGCTAATACGGGATTCAGTTAGGCGGAAAGAGGGAGAACAGCTTCCCCCTGCTTACCATCCTAACATTGTTTCACACACTCGTCACAGCTCCTGCCTCCTAACAGCCGTGCCGACTGTCATCTCTGTCTCTTTAAAGTGAACTGTAGCACATTATTCACTTTTTTGTGCATCTGACAGTCTCCTCTCAAGGCTGCGCCGCTCGCCGGCCGCACGTTCTCTATAGAACGGTGACGCCGCCTCCATTCAGCCAACTAATAGAAAAACAGAGGGAGATGAGCTGGCGTGGGACAAAAGCCTCCCTCCTCCCTCCGCCCGCTGCCGTGGCTTCACAGGTGCCATGTTATCTCTCCCTCAGGCTACACGTGTATCTTAGGGCAGGCGGCACATCGTGATAGGCAACGTGCTGGGATACGCTGACCTGCTGCGGGAGAAATGTACAACAATATACCTCACCGCCTCAAGGCCTCGTCTCCCCACAGAAAGCTACATATTGAAAGAAAATACGATATCAGAAAGTGAAAACGCCATAGATTCTCACCGCGCGGTCAAAAAAGCGTCCGGTCTTACTCCTCAAACACGCAGCAGAGAAAACAGCACGAGGCATTGAGCCGAGTGAGGGTTGCACAGTTTGTTGTCAGCAGCACCAAAACAACGAAAAAGGCCCCCGGACACACCAAACCAAGGAGTTTGGAATAAAGTAGTTGCAAAGGATAAATGATGTTTGTCCGACCACTGTGTTTGAAATTGTTTGCAAAATGACAGCACATCAAAGCATTTCGAAAAAGATGCTTATAAAAAGGTGTTTGAGCTCTGTATCCGTGCTGGTTCCTGGAGTTGCGTTTCACTTCCCAACAGTGTTTTCGTAGTTTCTGCAGTCTCAATTAAAAATGTGGTCTCCATGATTCTGTGACAGCCAGCGAGAGCAGGCTCCAGATACATCCCATCCCCTCCCAGCAGCCCACTGGAGCGAGCTTGGAGATCACTGCCAGGCAACCCACTCAGAGCTGAGTGGAGGCAACGACACCAGGAGGACAGCTCTGTTAAAAGGGTTTTTTCCCCCCCGGTAGTTTTTCCTTACCCTTGCTGAAGGTCTAAGGACACAGGACGTTGCCCACCTTGTGAACCCCTGCGAGACAAACTGTGATTTGTGAGTGCAGGCTATATAAATACAGTTTGATTTGATTTGATTTTCCATCAACCACATCATCTGTGACTGACTTCTGGCTGTTGTCTCTTTGTTGTTTCTACAGCGCACAACCCTCTGGCTTTAGAATCAAGACTCAGCACACACAGAAAGGGTGCAGGTACTCAGTGAAATAACTGGCTATTTCATTATTACAATCTCTAAGATCTATAACTACAAAATATCTTCTTATAATAACGTTTCATATTGACACTATAAAGTTGTCAAGAGGATTTCTAATTAGAAAAATATAAATGGTTGGTGGTGGCATTCACCTTCAAGCCGTGTCAGATCTGCTGGAGAACTGAGAGAATAAGATAAGATATCTTTATTGTCATTGCACATAATAAAATGACACCAATATAAATGCTAACTTAACTTAGGAACTGACGGAATTCCAATGTATTCTCCAACTGTAATATATCCAACTGGAAAATCAGTTGCAGGTCATTGATGTTGCTCTTGTTGCTTTTCATCAAGTTTAATCTTCCCTGAAGGTTTCAACTTTTCAGTTATATGTGCAGGCACTGCCAGCTTTGCATCTTACATCACCAACACTGCAAACTTTGGGAAAGTGGGTTGACTTGAAGCCATTTTGGCTCCAGGAGACAAAGCATCCCTTGTGAAACCAGCACAGATACATTATCACTGAATAAGCCACTCTCCATATGGTGTCGTTGGTTGTGCAACCAAAATGAGACAAATGGCTCTGGTGGTGATTGGTTGAAAGTTGATTGGTGCTTGGCTGTTCCTCAGTTAAGTACTATGTTTAGTGGGCAACCCTGACTCTAAAGGGAAGTCCGCACATGGAGACGGGAGCATGCTGTTCCATAATCACAGTTATTGTCAGCTATGACCAACGTTAGAGTACAGCAGTATTTCTTATCACGGGTACATGCAACAACCAAACACCTTCCACTGTGTTTTCACCCTCCTGGCGTTTTTTTCAGCTGCTATAAGAAAGCAGTGGGAGCAGAGGGGGCGAGGATGGAAGGGGTGGGGGGTTGGATTGCCAACAGCGAGAAACTTCAAGAAATGAAAAGATGGAGAGAAAAAAAAAGTAAAATGAAAAAACAAAGAGCGGAAGGAACAGACTTAATTAGGGAGCCAGTGTTATGTGAAACACGAAGTTCACATAATAATTATTCAGCGGCTGAATACAACTCGGCTGAACTAATGTCATACAAGCGCATGAAAACAGCCTGCAGGAAGAATGAGGAGCATTTATGGAGCGTTACATCATGTTTCCCTCTCGGCGCAGCACAAAGGTTTGCATTGTGTCGCAGTGGAGCCTCGGTGCCTCGGTCAGGTCTGCAAATGAAACTCTGACCATGACATTCTCTCGCTCCCTTCAAAGCCCCAAAGATTTCTACCTCAAAATTCTCTTGTGTGGAAATGCATTAGTGGCTTTATGCAGGGGAGCGGGTCTAAAAATAATTGTAGCATGATGTACTTACTTAGTGGAGCCAACACAACAGTGGGGCTGATGCAATCTTTATATACAAAAATAAACTGTTTATTTGAGCCCGTTACCATCCACTGTTTGATTTGCAATGCAGTGTGAATGCAAACCACTCAGATTGATGACATCACATGCATAAACTACAAACTATATTTAGACAGGTGAAAACATTGATCCCTCACCGTCATCTCTGATTAGCCAATAGCATGGTGTGGTGGCGGTGTGTTTATATGCAGAGACATCTGCCTGTATCAACTCACTGCTTCGCCACGTCTTGGATATTTCTCAGTAAACGTGTTTGAGCAGCTGGACTCATTATGATAGAAGGTATAGAGCAAATTCTTTAACCAAGCTAGTCGGAAAGAATTCAAGTTCGAGTGCATCATTCTGAGAAAGGTAGCAAGAGCAGCCTTCAGCCTCCAATCAGTCCCCTGCTTAGAGTTACACCCTCACCTTGATCAGAGTGGAGGAGATGGCAGTGGGAGGACAGCACTGTTGACATTGACTACCACATTTAGAATGATGAATAGAATAGAACTGAAGAATCATTTTGGATTTCTGGCTGTGGTCTAAATGCAGCCTGGTTCAGGCGACAAGTGCAACCGCTATTCATTTTTGTCTTAGACATTAAAACACACACCTTTATTTATTATTGCCACCAGAATGTGAGAAGGATTTCAAGTAATGACTTAGAAAGTGTTTTAGAGACCAATTACGGATTCCACCTTTAAATTGGCTCTTCTAAATTAGCATGCACAGAATCATGAATACTAATTGAAATAGTAGGACATTTGTAAAATGATAAACACACACAAAAAGCAAATCCACAGAACCACTGTTACCTAAATGCTGCACACACACACACACACACACACACACACACACACACGCGCGCGCGCGCACTCACTCAAGCACACTGACACAAACACCCTGCAGGACATAACCATCCTTGTATAAAACTTTTAGAGAGACCGGTGTTTTCAGACTCCACCCCTCAGGCTAACTCTCGCACCACAATGTGTTCTCAGAGGGGGAGGACATGATGTTTTCCTGGAAGGGAAGAAAAACGCTGATCTGGCACAAAGCCGGCCGACCTGCACACACCTGTAGCTGTTTTCCAACCAGAACCAAATTACATCAGAATCAGATAAAGGAGGCAGATTGTTGGGCAGCAGACCTCGCCTTTAACCACAAAGAAGACTCATGTTTTCCTTAATGAGGCAAGACACAGACGCCGAGAGGTCAAATGACATATTTTACTTTATAATTACAGTTTCTGCTGGATAGTGATGGACTGGCTGCTACTCAGCCTTTCGTTGGTGTACATAAACATTGGAATACATATATAAAACAGGTGTGAATCACATTCACTCATTTCCTCATGTATCTGGATCTGTTGTATTATTGATGCTCTTGTGTTGGAGAGTAAGACTGGTGTAAACAGTGTGTATAGATCGTTTAACTGCATGTGTTTGGGGCTGGAAGCTGCAAATAAATGGATCTAACAAGGAGAGAAAGATAAAACTCTTTAAAGGTGGAGTGTGCAAGATTTTTTTGTCACTTCTATTGGTAGAAAAACCATTACAAAATATTACAAACTGACCCTGAAATAAGCTTTTTAATATATTCTTACATCAGGGGGGTCTGCCCTATGGGGGCCGCCATCTTTTTACAGTATCTCAGAGTGGACATACAAAGCATCTTTTGAGTTTTAACAACAACTGAAGTCGACCATAAGTTCTCCTGCATGTGCAGAAGAGTGAGGGTGAGGTGATGGATACAACATGCAACTTCACCTCTAGATGCCACCAAATCTTACACACTGTGCCTTTAACTTGACCAATAGGCAGCCATTCCCAACCTCAACTCTCAATAATATTATTTGTACAACTGTGATTTACATTATTCCTGACAACGCAGTCACTACAAGAAAATATCAGCTGTACAGAAAATAAATATACTTTTTTTATTGATCAGTGTAAGTGCTGGCAGATTGGAATATACAGAGATTACTGTTGAAAGTACATGATCCATATTTGATAGAACAAGTTGCCTTCACCACATTAAAATGTACGGCGTGTTGAGATTCCTTTACAATTGAACATTTTGTACTATTTCACTGCAAACATCATTTTGTCTTTTCTTTTCCTCTCTCACTTCTCATCTCTTGTTCCTGCAGCTCTGAACTTCACCAAGGTTCTATCTCGCCACCTCTGGACCCGCCAACTCCTCATGTTCTGTGTGTGCTGTTCAGATGAGTCCCAGCTATGACGAGACACTCTACAGTGAAACTGGAGTTCTCATTTATATTTCATCATGCATCTCTCCCTTCTCTCTCGCTCCTCCTCCTCTCACCTACTTCTACTCTTCGACTCCAAACCCTTCACCATTTCGATAATTCATCAGCAGTGCTGATGGCAGATGCAGATGTTAACAATTGCTTTTTAACTATTATGAAGCTGAGCTGACGATGCCTTTGATTCTGAGAAGCGTGGAGGCTCGTTTTACATCAATGTCGGTCACTGCCGGCCGAGCCACTGCCAACAGCTGCAGAGAGTTGCTGAGGAGACCAGGGAATGTGCACAGTAGTGGATTTTGTGAGAAATCAGGCCACTCCCACATAAAGATTAGTCTGTAAGTTTGAATAGGAAACTAACATGACTGGAAAATGTCTCATTTTTTTTTTTTAGATATAACACATCCTCTTCACTAATACAGTTAAAGTTAGAGACATAACCTTGAGACAATTTGAACATCTCTCCTGGTCTCGGCATTTAGTTTTCTTTACAGGTAAAAGTTCATATGCAAACCTTAACGATGTAAAGAATTGGAAATATACAGCTTCAGAGATGAATCACTGTCTAGAGTAATTGCAAGTTGATACAACAAAGGATGGTATTATAGGCAACATTAGAATATTTAGTTTGCAATGTGTAAGAACCTGTCTTTTTGGATGTTGTATTTTGAACTTTCGGCCCAAAATGAAAAATGTTCATCTTTCCTATTTCTCTCTCTTTACATCTCATTAAATCTATGATATTCAAATATCTATATTTTGAACTGACTATCTTCCAGTAAAGTCATGTTGCAGCTGTGACGTCAGATACCAGTAACATTTCTTAGCTGTGTGGAAGTACCGAGCGAGTTGTAAAAGAGGAAACTATATTTCTCTCTCAGCCTTCGGAATCTCTTTCGGTATTGATCGAATAGGAATGGAAATACAGGTGCATTCAAAGGCAGTGGCTGTGACCTTCGTGTCCTCAGTATAGTTACAGCCCTCCTTTAATACATGAGGAGCCACAGCACAATGTGAAGACGGCTCAATAATCCGATAAGACGAACGGGAGACGGCCGAGAGGAGTCGGTGACAACAGAGCGGCCGATCACGCTGAGGCAGGATTCTTCAGCTCAGCTGCTTCCTGAGATGTTACTGCACCGAGGGGAACAAGTGCTCTGAAGTCACTGCCTCACTCGTTCGGTCACAGCGGACTCTCTGCTCACACTGTGGCATTAGCCGACTCGCAGCGTGCAGCTACTGGTCACTGACTCATACCGCCAATCTTTCCTTTCAATGTCTATTAAGTCAAACCGACCCCCCCCCCCCCCCCCCACGCCCCCACCACGCCCCCCCCC
>JAFBJT010088291.1:104415-135694 GCA_016785325.1 Chascanopsetta lugubris
AAGTCAAACCGCCCCCCCCCCCCCCTCCAACCCCCCCACACCCTCCCCTCTTGCTCTGACAGAGTCTGAGAGGAAATCAAGCATATATAGAGATGTAAGAGCACAGAGGTCGCTGAGAGCAGATTCAGCGATTCAGTGGTCAATGAACGGGAAAGTCTCTGGTCCAAAGTAGAACTTTTGCTTCTCTGGGCTCAGACCCCTGCAACTACAAATGACCTCATCAGCTGTGGTTGGCATCTTATGCATTACTTTGTTGTTGTTTTTTCGATTTGGTGACATCCATTGGTGAAGTTGCATATTGTATCCATCACCTCACCCTTCCCTTCCTAGCATGGAGGAGAACCTATGTAAAAACATGGCGGCCCTCGTAGAGAGGACCCGCTCCTGATATAAATATACATTAAAGGGGCCAATTTTCGGGTAATGTTAATGCAAGTCATATATTGAGGTGTTTAAACATTTGCAAACATATCAGGAAAAAGGAGTGACAAAAACATACCAGAACACACTGCACCTTTAAGAATTCATCAGTGAAGGTGTATGGATAGTGATACATTCCAGGTGTTAATCTCTGATTTGAAGTAATGTTGTATTTTCTTCATCAACCCAAAATTTAGACAAATGCAATACTTATGAATAACAACAAGAGTTGATCTCCACATGCTGTAGAAAGTGAAAGTTCCACACTGTGACCCAGGGTTTCAGAGGTTTTGGCAAATACTCTCGCCTCCACTGAGCTATTGAGTTTTCACTCATTCATCTTTGTGGGTTGGCAAAGCAACAAAGGAGAATCTTGGCTGTGGAGGACAGTCTCCATGCCAGTGTTTGTACATTATCACTTGGCCACATTTGGATTTACCGGAGAAGACAAACTACCACTACAAGTTCATTAATGAGCGAACAGAGTGGGATCTCTCCACATTCTCCAGAATCATGTCAGTTTGAGACAGAGTGGAATTTCTTGCAGATGCCTAATTCCTCCAAATTCCTGTTGTTTCCTAAATCGGGCAAAGAGGCGGAGCACAGGTAGGCCCATGGTGCCGTGGCAGCATCCACAGATTGTGATAGGTCGAGCAAGGTGTCACTCAAGAGGCCACGCCCTTAATTATGCACAATTTCGAACCTTGATATATGATTACAAAAAAGAAATCACCCCCCTCAGAGTTGTCTACATGACACATTTGGCCATTTTAACATGGGAGTCAATGGGTATTGACTTGCTTTTGGTGCCAGCCTCAAGTGGCCACTCTGTGAACTGCAAGTTTGCTTATGTACGTCAGGCCCAGATGCTGTCGCTTGGTATTAACCCAGTCCTTTGCTGCACATTTGTCCGTGCTCTCTCTTCCCATTTCCTGTTTACTATCCTATCATCAATGGCAGAATCTGCCTCAATACCTCAGATCAACCAATAACCTTGGTTGACATGAATAACTTCAATAATACTTTTTTGTTCTCAATCTCTGTCCAATCACCTGAACACTATGTTCTATTCCATGAACTAAGATACTAAGAAACAATGCCGATGCTCTCCCTCTGTACAAACGGTGTTTTCCAATTAACCTGGAACAAGTCAAGGTTATTGTATACATGAAATCTGAGGCAGAGCAGGAGAAAAATGTGACTGACAGCCATTTCTCTGCATTGCACATGTCTGCCTGTAATTGGTTGCAACTGCAGGTGAGGTGAAAAAGGAACAGTGATGTGTGACAGTGGTGTGAGTTCGGGAGCCTGCGTTCACGCTGCAGCCGCCATCACTACCATTTTACATCGTTACACTGGGCCTGCTGCACTCCTGACACCACTGCAGTGGCTGTAAGGTCGCCATTAGGCCTTTGTCACTGCCTGACAACTGCTCCACAACCTCTCGATGAAGGCACCTGATCTGAATGCAAGATCAGAGAATGGAGGTTTTCTTTGACCAGATGTTGTTGATACTTAAAAGTCTACCAAAAATGTAAAAAAAAGAAATGGGAGAAGACTCCATTTTCCAACCTGGTCATGTAATTTTCGGGCTTTTCAGATGATGAGAAACATGAAATTAAATGTGTTGTGTTTGGTGCAGAGACGTGAGTTAATTTCATCTTCTACATCAGATGATTCCCTCCACGGGGAAATGCATCTTATAAACAAGTCTGGAGGTGCTCAACACAACACTCAGTTCTTCCAATGCCGCCTGTGAATCAAGTTTTCAAGTCTGAAATCTGTGTTTGTTTGAGTCTCCCAGCACAGAGGTCTTTAAATCTACCTCTGTCTGGCTCCAATTTATGTGAGGGGAGATGCTGTGTAAGGGCTGGAGACAGATCAGTCTAACTGAATTTATGTTCAAAGAGAATTTCAAGAGAAAAGTGCAGCGATTCAAAGCTGAGATGAGGTAACACGATTTGTTGCGTTGGATTACATCATCCCTCGTCCATCTTTTGCAGGTACGCAGATTCCTGTGTGAATATCACATCTGTAGAAATACAATTATAATGCTGCTGTGAAGCAGTAGGTTTCAGAAACACCAAATTTGCAGCGATTAACAAGCTGGCACCCCCCCCCACCCCCCCCACCGACTCTGATGGTTGGGAGAAACGCTGTTTGAGTGATTAAAAAAAAGAAACGAATTCTATGTCATGAAAGCTGAGTGAGCGGAGCTGTGACTTCAGGCCAAATACCACACAAGAACTCATCTGAAATGAAGCTTTCAGCTGTGGTGGAAATGAATCCAACAGTGTGCTTAAAAGGCGAACAATTGCATCAGTAAAAAAGTGTGTGTGTGTGTGGTGTGTGTAGGTGGGTATGTGTGTGTGTGTGTGTGCGTGGGGGGGGGGGGGGTAAATGGAGAGAATGAAAAAGGGGGGTCAGGAAAATAAAACTAGGAGGGTATATGCGAAGGGGAAGGAGAGGAAGCGTGTGTGAAAAGATGAAACAAGTCATTTTCATTTTTCTACATAAATTTCCTTTTGCCCTCCCGTGTCTGCCCCCCCCCCTGCCCCCCTTCGCATGTACACGCCCCTCCCCGATCCATCTCATTCTTGCCCCACAGCATTCCATCACCCCCCCCCATCACATTTTCCGTGGCTTTTGGCTCATGATTTGAATTTAGACAGGGAACAGTGAGTCAAGTGCACACCACCGCTGAGCTATACAGCAGGTGATTTGTCCTCGCTACCCTTGCAGTCAGCAGCCAAGGGGACAGAATTTTTTTTTTTTTCTTTTCTCCTCTTTTGCAGCCGGACTGGGCAGCAGGCAGAGACAAAGGAGAATCAAATATAAGAGCTTCCCTCTATCCCCTAATTTCCTGTGAGCTTTGTACGTCTTCTAAACACTCACAGTAGGAAAGCTGAACAATTCTTTTTAGTCGAGTGGTCAGAGATCTGACTGGTATGAATCAAATCAAATGTCAACATTCAGCAGTAATGCATGAAATAGTGAGGCGTCAATGCAGCTATGTGAGAGCTGGTGGAGTATAGGTCTGCTGCAGAGTGTCCATCACATCGGACACATGTGCCGCCATGTGCAGATATTGTCCAAAGTCCAATCATCCAAAACATAAGAAATGTAACTTTAGGTTACATGGCACGTAAAGTTCTACAAGTCTGCAAAAATAATCAAATGACTCATAAAATTAAATGTGAGGGTCATTAATCTTGATATCATTAAAGGTGTGTTAATCTATAAGTTAATGCCCCAAGGAACATTACAGGAGAAATTCAATTTAATTCATCCTATTATGATGTGATCATGTATTGGAAGCTGTCGACCAATCAGACTGGCCAATCAGAGCAGACTGGCCTTTATTTAGAAGTGTCAAAAACTAGTGTTTCAGACAGAGGCTTCAAAGAGGAGCTGCAGCAATGGGCAGATCCATCGTTTTTTTTTTTTTAACAAGTCTCCCTTCAGTTCTATTGACACAGGGACATCATGCTGCACTTCCATACATCTATAAACAACTGTAGATATATTGAAGAAACACCTATGGAGGAAATTACCATAGAAATGTCATGTTTTCTGTGGGTGAAATGACAAGAAGGTTTTCAATAATGGTTTGGTAAATGACATGAGAGAGGAAGGAAAGAATAGGGAAATATCCAGAAAGGCAGAGGTAATGCATTCTGCAAACCCACAACTCTTTAAGAGCAGCCGTTTCTCCGTCTTGACGCCCGTCACACTGACACTGCTCCGTCCATAAAGCGCGGCTTTTATAATTGTATTTAAAATAAGATGAAATAAGAGGAAGAAGTACAACATTTTGTTGTCTGTTTGATAGATGACCATCTACTAAGATGACATGGCCATAGATCTTTCCAGATAGGCCTCCCTCTCTAATACTGTAAAGGGGTAGAGGACAGGGACAGAGAAAACAAATCTAAAATCTAATTTAACTCACAAACAGTAGAATGTGTTCATCAGATTACAATCAAATTGAATTTCCTTCTCCCCATCTCCCAAGTTGCCTCTCTCCTGCCTCCACTTGTACACAAACCTCCCTCCATCTCTGCTGGTTACTGCAGGACATGAGTCGCAGAAGCCCATCGCTTCCGTCAGCGCCGCGATGCCACGTGTCACCTGACGTACTCATTTTCATACGGCTGGTTTTCAATCCTTTTTGCTGCCACGGCATCCATGAATACAACAGACACTGATCATCAGGAGGTAATTTCCCGAGGTGGAGAACTAAACTTGCAGATTTCCCTGGAGGCGAGCTGCTGGGAGAAAATTTTCCTACTCATTGTGCTGGCTGTTTTACATACTTCCAATCTTTCCAGTGTTTACATCATCCTCTCCAGCTGCCCCCCGACAAACAGAGGAAACCGGAGCAGCTGTATTTTTGGAGTGGGTTTCATACTGTCAAATGTTTGTGCATTTATCTTTCAAATGATTTTACTTTGAACATTCGTATGTATCTCATTGTGGAGTTCAGAAATCAAGCAATGACTTGGCCAGTTACCGGGTATTTCTACTAGAACTGTCCATGCTATATTTCATCGAAATTCAAATCAAAACAGCTATGTATGAGTGTATCCACAAAAAGGTGATCATCTTGGATGGAATCCCAAAGGTGGATTTTTTTGTTTTGTTTTATATTAAAGGTGCTGTGTGTAAGATTTGGTGATATCTAGAGGTGAAATTGCATGTTGAATCTATCACCTCACCGTCACCCTTCTGAACATGCAGGAGAACCTATGGTAGACTTCAGTTATCGTTAAAACTCAAAAAATGTTCAGTATGTCCACTCTGGGACACTGTCCCCTGTGAAGAGGACCGGCTCCTCGTGTAAATATACATTAGTGGGCTCATGTAAGGGGGAATGGAGAAAAATAAAAGATTTAGGTGATAAATCAATTAAAATGTCCAGATGAAATAGTTTGCTCTACTTTGTGACAAAATTGACTGAAATCGTACACACTGCACCTTTAACTCTTTTCATCTCATTAACTGAAATTCTTGACATGTCACCATTAAAGTTGTCTAGAGTCTGAACAATACTGTTAGAAAATATGACCAATAATTTCATTTGGACCAAAGCGCACGATTGGCTGCCGCACCTGTCACTTCACCAAGTCAAGCCATTTACCTGTGAGGTGCACGCTCGTGCAGCACAAGTCTCACGTGTGGCGACTGAGGCAGAGACAACAACCAGAGGTCGGTGAGTCATCGGTGATGTAATGGACGTCAACAGAGCTGTCCTCCCACCACCGTCTCCTACTCTCCGTTCTGAGGCCATTGAAAACGTTGGGGGCGTAGCTTCACGTCACGGCTGATGGAAGGGGGCTGGATGTACTTTTTAAAAGTACTTTTCCAGAGTGACAGGCTCCATCTTAAATGTGTGGAGGAACACAGTGAGTCAGCGTGTTTCTTCTTATTTGTTACTCTCTGCTCCACACTGAGGCTTCTGCAAAGTCAAATCTTCCACAACTTTTGGCTCTTCATGTCCACACGTACGTTACCGAGTGAAATAATGGCGCAACATTGTGTATATGCAAAACAAATGAGTGCATTGGCTAGTTTTGCTCTGGGCAGCTGAACAAGAGACAAAGAATGGCACACACCTGCAAAATCCAATTACCACTGTGTAGTTTAATTACCCATTACAACGCCTCATTAATGGCATCTACATGGTGTTCGACTGGTGTGGCTGCCATCATCGATCTGCTGTTGTGTTTACAAGGCCTGCAACATCTCCGTCCACAGAAATCCAGCAACGGTAGGACTAACGTGTTCAACCCCCACAAACACAGTGGAAAGGTTGGCTTACATCCTCCTTTCTACGACAGCTCAGTTTTGACAACAGATAAGAGACACCAAAGACACGGTCGGCATTGTGGGACGTGTCCTCTGTAGTTTACTTTTGTGTGGATAAAGAGCCGGCACGGAGGGATAACATGAGCTAGACAACTTTATTTCCTTTGATTTCTTTGTCTTTGCTCTTCAGGTATTACCGACAAGAACATTTTTATCCAAAATCAGCAGCCTGACACCACTGGTTCTACCATCAATAGGCCCTGACATCAATTAAGTCTCATCCAATCAGCACGGAGGATCTCGCCTGGTTTTAGTGGCTGTGCCTCTTGCAGAGCGATAAAGGGGGCAGGCAGGTTATTCGCTTCATAGGAGCACACCAAGGTTGTGTCCTAATCATATGGACCTTTTGTTTGAACGTATGTGTGTGTGTGTGTGTGTGTGTGTGTGTGTGTGTGTGTGTATGCATGAGTGCGTGTGTGTGTGAAGCCAATGGACAGTCGATGAATACTAATGCCTCCATATGAGGCACTTTAAATACATCATGGCACATAAACCCTAAACTCTGGAAGCCTATAGTTAAAAACACTCTGTGCCTGTGAATTGGTAAAAGAGTTGAGTAATGACCCGTCTTTACAGGCGACTGCGGCGCTTCTGTCAATCGCGCCACTTGTGTTGTTCAATAGAGAATTGCCGACAGCTGCGCGCTTTATTCACAGTTTATTCAGTTTTTTTAGGAAAAACCTCGAATTAAAATGAACTTTCAAGTAAAAAGTGTCATCTCTCAGGCTGAGCTCATCTCATTCATTGTGCCTTCTCGCTCTCATTCACATACTGTGTTAACGCTCTGATGTTATGTCTCCCTTCCCTGTCTCTGTTTCTCTTCCTGTTATGAAAACAATCACATTAGTGAATCAATTCCGTGAGACAGAGTCGAAAACAGACACGGAGAAGCTTGTGGATAAACTGTTAACACAGCAGAGTTCGTAGATTGATATCACTCCGTTCACAGGAAAGGTCAGTCATGGCGCTGTGTGTGTGTGTGTGTGTGTGTGTGTGTGTGTGTGTGTGTGTATAATTGTTTTTGGTTTGCTCTCTAGCTGCAAAAGATTATTATTGAGGTTGTGGTTCATGTTAGTCCTAAAAATCTAAATTGTGGTCATGTTATAGGTACATTAATAATCGTATGGTTTAGTGACTCCTAGTGGTGAAGCTCTATGTAGCAACTGAATGCCCCTCTCCTCACCCTTCCCTTCAAACCTGAATAAGGAGCTCATGGTAACCCTCATATATCAATACACACAAAATGTGTTTTCACCCTTGGATACTTCAAAAACATGGCGGCACAACATGGTAGCCTCCATGGGGGACCTGCTCCCGCTATAAATACAAGGGGCTCATTCTAGTATAGCAATTAATACATTCACTTCTTGTACTAACACTAATGACATCACTATAATGACGGGGTTACAGTATAATATGATAGTTTCTGTCAATCTTTAAAATAAATATTTCACAATGGACCTTTGAGGTGATGGTAAGACATGACTTGGTCATGTTTAAAGATTGTCTGTGTGTGTGTGTGTGTGTGTGTGTGTGTGTGTGTGTGTGTGTGTATGTGTGTCCCTTTTACCATTCTAGAAACCAGTTAATTGGGGACAGCTGGTCCATGCACCTGGCAGCAGACACTGTGTCCTCTCCAGGGACAAAGGCAGAGTTTAGTGTCAGCGGTTAAGGTCAGAGTTCGGGATAATGTTGGACATGCGACATAACTCTGTTTTACTACAGTACCACCAGTGTGTGTGTTGCTGTCCGTACTAGAAATAACTACACATCTGCCATGTCCGCGGCCTCACTGTACTGCAAGTCTGCCTTTCTGTCCTCTACCTCCTTCGGCCTGTTTATTGATCCGTCTAGTTTCAGTCCCTGGCCGTCAGACGGCATCGGCGTGGACGGCAGCCATCTGTCCTCTTTCCCCTCCCTCTCCTGTTTGCTAATGTGCTGATTAATTATAAAAATGCAGAGTCTCCGTGCGGTCTCATCATAACAGGTTGTGTTGATTGTCTTTTTGGAGGAGACGACTCTAATGAATAGCTCAAACATTTGGCCTGCCAGCTCGATCGTCGGGGAAGAGATTGAACTGAGCACACACTGACCAGCACGCGCCATGCAGATCCCTTTACTATCAACTGAGTGGATTCTGCAAAACTGCTTGTGCAGCTAAATGCCAAATTGGTGTCGTGGCGCTCAAAACATGTGCTAACGTGGAATACATGTGCATGGTGATCGGGCCTTATATTTCCTCTGGATCCGCAGGTTTACAGCACATTCTGTGTTTCTCTATCACCCAACGAGGACAAAGTGCTTCATTATTTCTAATTAAAAGAAACATTATGAGGCAAAGTGCACCACTAAGACCGTTGTGCTTTGACGATAAAAGGTGCCCCAAACTGAATTTCACCTCAACTAACATTTTCCATGACCAAAGTTAAATGCTTTCCATCAAAATGTGTGTAAAGGAAAATCCTTTAAATACTAAAATTGAGTCTGTGGCTGCATGGCATAATCTTTACAGAGAGACAAGTTGCAGTATTGGCCCTGACAGGCTGACAGCAGCCGCTGGATGAATTGTGAAATATGTGACGCAAGTCTCAGGGTTAAATGAGGATATCCAGCAACCTGGCTTCATGCAACTTGATCCATTTCTGCCACAGGCAGATGTTTATGTTATGTATGAGCAACACATCATTACCGAGAGTGTGAATCTGTTCTTTACCTCCAAAAATGTGTTGGAATAGGAAACGAGTTGAAACAATGATACACAAATCCAGGGACGTTTGACAATGATGTGACACAAATACCTATAGATTTCTCCGTGAAGAAGAAATATACTCCGACCTCATACATGAAAGGTGCTGTGTGTAAGATTTAGTGACATCTAGTGGTGAAGTTGCATGTTGTATCCATCACTTCACCCTTCACCCTCCTGATCACACAGGGGAACCGATGGAAGACTTCAGTTGTCATTAAAACTCCAAAAAATGTTTACAGCACTTTTACTGCTGTAAAAACGTAGAGAGGACCCGCTCCTCGTGTAAATATACATTCATGTGCTCATTTAAGAAACATGGGGAAAATATAAAAGATTAGGGTGATTATAAATTCATGAAAATGTCAGTATGTAATTGTTTAGGAATATTTTGAGAAAAAATGACCAAAATCTTACACACTGCACCTTTAATACAGTGAATTGCTGAGTTGTGCAAGAACACACAAACACACACACACACACACACACACACACACAGCACACTGTGCAGCTGAGGTCATTCAGATCTCAGGTTGCAGGTGTGATGTCAGATGTCTGACCATGGAGTTAATCAGACTTCCTGTTCGCTCTAATGGCTGAATAATTGTGCCGGGCTTCTTGGTGGTGTGATAACGGCCCATCAGCCCGGAGTCGTCTTACAGAGCGGGAGAGAGGGGGAGCGGGAGGTAATGCAATAGGAAGAGCGAGCGCAATGTTATTAGCCGTGATAAAGAATGGATTCAGAAGTCTGGATGGAAATAGCGAGAGGCCGGGCGCTGCAGAGCTGCAGAGCTCATTGCTCTGAAGAAATGGCTCCATCCTCTGACCTTTCCGTCGCAGAGTGTGAGGGAAGGAGGATCTCCGTGTGTGTGCGTGAGGACATTTTCCCTGGTGTGATGAATTATTGCTCCTCGCCCGGTCACAGAGGCTGTTGTGTTTCTGCAGCATGGACGTCAAGCAAAATGGGTTTGCAGTGAACAAAAGGAGCGGACAGGAATGCGACAATAATCAGAAGTGAAAGGACTTTGTGTTGAATAGATCTCGTTTTAATGGATGATAAATAACCCATGATAATAAAGAGCTCGAGACCACGGTGTAAGATTTAGGTAACAAAATGTTCCAATGATGTTTTTACTCATGTATAATAATGCAGTTTAATCAACTATGACCCTGAAATTAGTATTTTCTACTTTACACAGAGAGTGGGTCCTCGTTGCAGAAGCGTCTGTCTTGCATCAGCGTTAGTTTTTCCGGAAGCTCAGAACAAACAAACCAAAGGGTAAAGGGCTTTTGAAGGTTTCTGCCTCCATGTTTTGGATGAGGTTAAGGGGAATTCAGCTGTAACATGCAACCCGCCCTCTATATATAACTGAGTAACACTGAGTCATCAAGAATTAGCCACGGTTATGAAGTACATAAATTAAACTGCCATGTGGAGTCAAAGCCAAAGTACATCCTGTGATAATGACATTAAAAATTGCTTTTCGAAAGCTGTGCAGCAACCTGCAAACCCATTTAAAGGCTGAGTCCACGATTAGACCACTTAGTTTTTAAGCACAGGTATTTACTGCATATGACTCACAAATGTTTGTCCAAAGCTTTTCTTTGTCCATGCATGTTAAAAGAACAGTTAAATTCATGTATCTGATGTCATGTCTTTCAGACATATTATTCTAGTTCATGAAATCCCATCTTTTCATCTCAGTGACATTTGAAAGACCAAATAAATCAAAGCCTTCATGTGGGTGCGTTTTTATTTTTGATCCACATTTAAGGAGACGATGGATGTTTGATTGACGATCCAGCTTTAATTAAAATGCTGAAACATCAGAGCAGACGTTGCTTTATTTTGATTTCCTGTGTCTATGGGTTAATTGAAATTGTTAAAGTCATTTAAATCGGCGCCTTTCGATACAACATCTGATCAAAGCATCTCCCATACAGATATTTGCCTAAAGATTACTGCATCCACGCTTCTTATCCGAGCTTCAAAACACCTTTAAAGTTGCCCGGCCCCTTCACGGTGAGTCGCTCCAGCAGACGGCCCCCTCCAGGTGAGGTTAATCTTTGTGAAGGTTGCGGATATTCAGGGGTCTTGAGACTCCCCTCTTCCACTGGCCCTTTTCCACCTACCTCAGGAGACCCTGGCTGAAGCTGCTGCCCCAGACAACAACAGCTCCCGGGGTCACGGGGGCCATCAAATCCCTTTCACCACCAGGTGGATCTCAGAGGGATCTCCAACTAAGTGCTGGAGGGAAAAGCACGGCGCCACACATGCTGAGAGCCAGGTGAGCAGCAGCTAATGGTCAGATGAATCAAAGGCTCCTCGTCGTCCCTCACCTCTCAAACACAAACCAGTTCAGGGTCACTCACGAAGACGATGTGCTTCAACACATCTCACAGAGCAGGTGCTGAATGAGTGAACGGTCACTAACAGTTATGAGAAAGTAACACAATCCAGGATCGGTCTCATGCCGCTCTGCAGGTGTGTAAATAATCGATCGTATTGTTTAGCACCAGTTAATGACAGCGGTGTGTCAGTGTCATCTGAAAATGAAAACTGTCACTACATAATGAATTAGGTACAAACTAACGGCGACTAAGGTGTGTAGTAGTAGTAGTAGTAGTAGCAGTAGTAGTGGTGATAGCAGTGGCAGTATCCTGAATGGAGAGCACTGTGTGGGTATTGTTGTGTCATATTTGAGGTTTCTGCACTGCAGAGCACGTGGGCTGAGATTTTTTCAGATTCCCTGTTGGGATAAAAAAAAAAATCCAGCAGCACAGTTTTAGCCGAGCACGGTGATTTTAGTAAAGACAAGCTCTTCCACCTGCCTCTGTCTGCAGCTTCTCTCTCAGGCACTGATGTTACTTATAAAGGCTAATGTTCCAGGACAGGATCTTAAAAGCTGCTGTATCAAACTCTCGCCTCCTGAGGTGGAAACGTGTGCATTTGCACTATTCAAGCGTGCACGCATGTGCAAATATATGGTTATTCTTTTTGTGTGTGATTACAGTCAGTCACTTTTTTTAGCATCCTCATCTGGACTCAGTGTGAGAGTATTTCACGGGCAAAGCTTTGAAGCTGCTGTAATAACTCATATTAGTGAGTTCATCATATTAAGTTTTATTACTAATCAGAGATCACACACGATTTTAATTGCATTCAGCCACTAAGCTTAAATGATTGTGAGTGTAAACAATACTATCATGAGAATGCATGCACACACACACACACACACACACACACACACACACGTAAAGACTGGAATATTACACAAGCCAATTACTGGATACAATTCCTGCCAAGACATTTGAGCAAACAAATGTATATTCATATGTAGTAGTATACAATCATAGAGGATGGCTTTCTGCAGATGTAAACATCCTATGTGTATAAACATGCCGATTGTGCATATCATTACTGTCACACAGCTTCGCTTTCCATCGGGTGTGTTGTCACTCAGAGTGTAATGTCAGAACAACATGACATTACACTCACATTACAGATAAATAGAGAAAAGAGGAAATCGTGTGTTTTGTGTGATGTTTACACTACGGTACACGTGTGTGTGAGTGTGTGTGTGTGTGTGTTTTGAATTCCTGGGGGAGGAAAAGGAATAATCTGCCGTCTCGAGTTGTTCTTAGAAAATTTCAGGTTCAATGTCACGATGAGCGAGGCGGTGGACATTTTCATTAAGAAACAGTAGCTCAGTAATCTAAACAGCTGGAGGCAGGAAAAAGAAACCCTTTATCTCACTGACTAAATCTCACTCCTGAAAGCCAAGTGCGCTCATTTAAAAAAGTTTTCTTAGAAAAAGTCCATTAATATTGCATGAGGTGTTTATTTTGGTTGGGATACGAGCACAGGCCACGCCTCGGCTGCTGTGATGTTCAGTTGCCGTTCCGTGCAAATCCTCATACCGGAGGAATCGTGCAGGTTGAACTGGAGATGCTGCTTAGACGGGATCACACCGGCTGCTACTGTCGACACACTGACACTCTGAGGACCCAGGTCCATTTCTACATTATAACAAGACACCTTCAAACGTCATAGCAACAAGCCAAGCACCAACACAACCACTCATGAGCCAAGTCAGCTGTGAAATGGAATCACCACATGACCTCCTATCCAATAACCATGACATTCACTTTAGCTTTCAAAGAAAAATTATGATTTAAAGGTGCAGTGTGTAACATTTCAGTCGCCTTATGACATTTTCATCGTCTGAACCTGAATGTATTCTTTTTTCCACTGTCCTTAAATGAGCCCATTAATGTGTGTGTACGTGAGGAGCAGGTCCTCTGCGTGGGGGCCGCCATGTTTTCACAGTAGAGTGGACTTACTAAAAAGTTTTTGAGTTTTAATGACGGCAGAGGGCGACCACAGGTTCTCGACTTCACCACTAGATGTCACCAAATCTTGACAAAGGTCAGAGTTCGGGATAATGTTGGACATGCGACATAACTCTGTTTTACTACAGTACCACCAGTGTGTGTGTTGCTGTCCGTAACACAAACCAGTTCAGGGTCAAGTGTAGTTAGCACAGCAGTTTTTGACTCCTCGTGTGTCTCACCAGCCCAAACGTGTAGAAGAATCTCAGTTTAGAGGAAACTGGGCTTAAATGACATCCTGCTCCTCTGATGGAACAACAGACATCCTTTGCACTGTCAAAGCTCTCTGAACATAACATATCATGTTATTCCTTATTCCTCCCCGTCTCCATACTGTACGTAGTCTACGAAGATCACTTCCTATGCACTTGACTTCACCTCACGTCTTGCCCCACAGCATATCCGAGGAGTGTTTGGTTCTCGACTAAACAAAATATTATCGAGTCTTAACTTTCTTATATCACAAAAATGGGCCCGGTTTTATCCCACAGGATATTACCAACCAAGTCATGTGTATTTAGAGAGCGTACATAGGAGGGTGTAACAAGGTGCAACTTCATCGACATATTCACACGCTGCAAAATGGTATCAAATGATTTCTGCCCACCAATATTTCTCCAGATTTCCTCGATTACTGCTCCGGCAAATGTTGATAAAGAAACTCTGCTGAACTTAATCATAAAATAAGATAATGTATATGCTTACTTTCTATACACCTATATGTCTGAAAATTGGGAAACTGTTAACAATACACGATCTAGATAGAGCACCGTACCTACAGGAATATATCATGATGCCCCACCCTGGTGGGTATTAAAATATTGGTGTGTCACACATGCTGCACTGCATTCATTTTTATTGGAGCACTCTGTGTGTTGTTATAGTCTCCTGTGATGTATTAGGGGCTGTGCTGGACTAATGGAGTCTATGGGCGACTCTGAGTAAACATCCTGCAGATGATAAAGCTCCTGCATCCAGCAGTGATCTATTCCTGGATAGGAACACATTCTGTTTCTTCTGGGACAACACACACACACACACACACACACACACACACACACACACACACACACACACATTTGCAAAAACCCAAATACACAAGCTTTCTCTCTCTCTCTCTATTCCTGAACTAACAGCCAGACAGAGCGGTTGGCCATGTCTGGCGAGCAATATCAGCAGCACAGCTGCCATTCTAGGTTGTGTGTGTCTCTATGTTTGTGAGGACCGCTTGGCGTTTAAGACCTCAGGAGCACATGTGGGTTCAAAAGGTTCTTTGAGGATTCATTGGGAGACGCGGTTTTATGTTTAAGGTTCAGGCGCAGGTTTTGCTCAGAGTGGGGGCCGAGGAGCTCGGAAATAGCGGTTGGCACAAATATCGGACAAACGTGTGGATGTGTATATATGTACACGTGTGTGTGAGTGCATTTGAGCTTTGGATTTCCTCCTATATGGCAGATAGAGTGACTCCATGGCCGGGGGCTGCACTGGCCTAGATCGTGAAGGTGTGCGCAGTGGAAGATGCATAGCTCAGTGAAAAGTAAAAATGGAACACTGGTTTCTGGGGGAAAATTGTTGAAATTTTAATGAAGACAGAAGCTTTACACTCTAATGAGCAATGACTCTGGGTAGCTGCAAAACATCTTTAACCCACCTCTGCAGTACTGGGGCCCACTCAGATTTTCAGATGAGGTTTGAAACAGGAGAAGTAAAGACATGGTAAATATTCGATGCATTTTCCTTGAGTCACAGTTCAATTTGAATGAAGATGTTGAGGGTATTGACCGGACTTGCGAAGGTCCTTCGCCCGTTGTTAAACTACTCTGCTGTACTGTTGGGTTGAAAATACTAAACTTAACAGCACGATGATGGAAAAACGTCCAGAAATCCATCGATAATAATGGGCCTATTTTACGGAGGAAATTAATTCTTGGTTTCAAAGTTCCAATCAAAAACACTTTGTTTATTTGATCTGTTGTTGGTCAAGCTGCATCAAGACCAACCTGACGTGAGTTTCTATTTCAAATGTCCTTGAGAGTTTGTGGACGTGAGCCTATCGAAAACTTGTTATCCTACAATTGTTACCCTTTCCCAAGAACCAGTGTGTCCCCTAAATGCAGAGTCAGTCTGATTACCAGGGGACATCAGTGATAAACCATCCATTCCTCAGTCTGCGTGCCTCAGTGTGAATATCCGACCTTCGCTTGGAGCCGAGGTTGGAGGACGGACACAAAAAGATGGATGTCTCATGCACAGGTGGCGCGGCTCATCAGAGGCGTTGCTATGCAGGAGATGGATAATTCTGTTTATCCTCCAGCAAAACGGCCGGACGCACCTTTATTGTGAAGCTGGAGGCGGCTGTGGCTCAGGAGATAGAGCGGCTCGTCCACTAACGACAAAGGTCATCGGTTTGATCCCCGTCCCTCCCAATTCTCCGACTCCTAATCACCCTGACGGTCGTATGAATGTCGTGTGACAAAGAGGGGGTGGCACAAAGGTGCGCCGTAAAAATGTGTAGATCACAAATATGAATTGAAAAGCACTTTGAGTCATGAATGCATCAATGAGTCGTTAATTGCACGTCTGGTTTTGCAAAAGTATTCTCATCCAGGTGTACCCTGATTATTTGATGGACCTGTCCAAGGCATCACTGTGAGTGGCACTAATGAGGCTGATAGTATCAATACTACTGACGAGTGGAGGAGAGGGCCGGCGAGGTAAAGAGGGCAGATCGTCAGATAGTCTGGGTCATTCAGGGACACAGCCTTCCTGAGTCCTAACCACCTCAAGTCCCGCCCACACTCTCAGACGTTCATGCGTATCACGGCTCAGAGACCGAGAGAGTGCTTCCTCCATTCTGGAGACAGAGCACAATAACAACATCCACACAGGTCTGGCACCAGCTACAGAAAACACACTTCCTGCACTTGTTTAGACTGTTCACACAGGCTACTGAGAACACGGGGGGGGGGGGGGGGGGGGTCAGCAGATGGGCAGAACTTCTGAGAGACCGGCCACTGGCTTCCAACAACAATCAATGAGAGCAGAGGGGATTGGAGAAATTGGAGTGATCATATTTTAAATATTTGTTCCTGCAACTTTTTCTACATTCAGCTCCAACTGTTACCTTAGTGTTACACAAAGGATCGGAGTCACAGGAGAATCAGTTTGTCGCCTGAAATGATTTAACACTGCGACATGGAGAGGTTGTGTTAGTGTGGCACAACCTTGATTTTGATGAAGGTGAAAGGAAACCAAGGATTTCTGAATAAATGCGGCAAACAGAAAATGATTTGTGGTCTTTCAAATATGTGTGGTGCAGGTGATATAATAAGAACTTTAGAACAAGACTCCTTAACCCAACAAGGACAAGTGTGTGTTAGAGAGAGAGAGAGAGAGAGAGAGAGAGAGAGAGAGAGAGAAAGACAGAGCAAGAGAAGTGACTGGAGATAAACTATAAATTAAGAGATCTAGTCAGAAATCATTCATGACAGGAAGACGTTTTATCATATCTGCAGCCATACAATTACGTTATCTTTGTCAATGTTTTATTTGAGTTGTTGATCATTTATTCATGTGAAGGGAAAGTGTGTGTGTGTGTGTGTGTGTGTGTGTGTGTGTGTGTGTTCTCTGCAAAGTGTCTGAAATGATCAATGGCTTCGCTCTCAGCTCCTGGAGGTTGGGTTATTCATGTTCCTGCTCTCTCCTCAACCTTTCGATGCCACTGATTTTGGAAGGGTCCCAATTAGACGAACCTGGCATTTTAAACCAAACTCATCCCTGAGAGAGGGAGGGAGTATGAGAGGGGGCTTCATCAGGGTGACTCATACACCCGGCGGAGGCAGAATGTTAAACAGATCAAATCGAAGGGTCCTCTCAACTTTCCCAGAACATGTGGGACGACAACTTTTAAGTTCAACTCCTGCACAATCACAGCCATCGAGGATTGACCAATCAATTGGTTTCACAAGAAGTGATCTGAGGTGATGGAACAATAAATCGACAGAAGTAGTAACCATTTTGTAGTCAACTTTTGTGCGTCAGAGGATCCACTGGTGTAAATCAATCACAGTACTGATTGTGTTGTTTTCCTTTGCGCATCAACACCTGATATTAATAATTGCTTTGTTTTCACATCATCACAATGAGCCTGTTTGTTTACACTCAGCGAAGGCTGCAATATTTTAACTTTGGCCTTGGTTGACAAGTCAAACAATGGCTGTTACTTAAAATGCAGATATTGTATCTGATTATCCAATAAACTGAACATCAGTGATACATACAGTACTTCAATGAAATTAGGAATAACATTTGTTGAAAACTGCACTTTTTATGCATTTTTTAGAACCTTGGTTTGATTAAACCTTTTCTAGATTACAGATTTTTACAAATCAGAGTGTCCCAGTGTTTTAGCCTATATACCAGGAGTGTCAAACATACAGCCTGCCAGCCAATCCGGCCCATGGGATGATTTCGAAGTGTAAAAAAACGGTGGTTTATGTTGGTTATTTTGAGAAGAGACATTTTTGTTTATTAATCAGTTACATTTTTCATTAAATACACGACTGTTCTTGAACCATTTTGCACTAAAACAAAGAGAAACATTTGTATAGTTTATCATGCTAATTACTGGTCCAGCCCATTTGAGATGAAATTGGGCCCCTGAACTTTGAAGTAGTGTGACATCCCTTCCCTGTACGGACTTCAAAGCCAGAGTTAAGGTTAATAATCCACCGCACAGCATCACACCATTCTGTCCAAAAGTGAGTGGGGAGGCTCCAGCCATCACAAAAAGGTCATTTCATCATCATGTGTTATCTTATCCTTATCACGCACTGCAGCACTCTTTCACTTTGTCAACTCTGTCAGTTTCTATTCTCTCTGTGTCTGGATGGATGATTTCAAGGTTCCCCTCTCTGACTCCAGTCTGCTCTGAGGATAACTGGAGACGTTTGTGAATGAAAGCATGGACAAGTGTTGTCATCACCACCTCTCGTACACACTGAGGATAAGCTGCACAGATGATGGATGGATGTGAACCGCAGCTTTGTTTTGTTTCGTGGATTTGTGTTTAGGAGCTTTAACACTTTCTGTTTTATCATGGTTAATGTCTCTCAATCAATCAATCACAGATTGATCTAGATAAGAAACCAGCTAAATAAGCAGCATATTAGCGCATAATATCTTCTTTGTAGATGCTACACAGTATTTTGCATTTTAATGCCCAAGGGAAACTTTTAAAAAAAATATATATATATAAAATATTATTTATCTTGGATGGAAACTATGTGATATTAGAAGCAGTAAAGAATAATGTGCTGCAGTCTCAGCAGCTCTCCTGAAACAGAATAATATTTCGGTACTGAAATTCATATTATAACACAGCATAAATGAAAATACATAAAGAAAAGTTTGGCCTGTTTAAATTAACTAGAGTTACATAAAACCAAATGAAATAAAACAGTAAGAATAAAGACTTGAATGAGTCCCAAATGTTTAGTCATTCCAAATGTGTGTGTGAAGCAGACTGCAGCTAAACTGTGTCTCAGTCTCAGCTGGGATGACGGTTATTCATTTCCATCACGACATGCGTTTCCTCATTTAAACAGCAGAGTTTTCCAATTTCACCCTTTCAAAATTTCAACCGCCCATTTTAACAAGGGCACAAACTGCGCATTGATGTTCACACACACACACACACAACCATGCACAACCATGCACAACCCTGTTTACACGTGCAGGTGCTGCCAGGCAAGTGAGGCAGCCTCACAATCCGTCTCCCAGCATGAGTTCTGAAATCATTTCCCACTGACGGACTGATTCCAAAACAATTTGTAGACAAATGAAAAGTATGCACAGTATGTATTGGAAAGACAAAGCAGGTAATACATGTAGTTTGAAGTGACGGAGGTGGAGCACAGATAAGACTTTCAGGAGGGAAACTATGGATGCAGGTTGTTCAAATGTGGCAAGGTAGAATACAGCATCTACATTTAAATACAATGACTATAATTAATTCTTGTTGTGCACAGAAGAGTACATTGACTTTGCTATGCAAATGTCACTAATACTATATTTGTGTTTTATTCCATTCAATCGTTGTAAAGGTTGAAGTTTGATTCAATTCCAGTACTTTCCCTATTTGATCTGACTGAGGAACCAAACAAATAAAAGCTGAATGTCACCCAGATAAACCGGTGCTAGAAATATGACAAGTTCAAAACCAAACAGTCGTGCAGTTTTTTGCTGCATTTCCATCCAAATGACATCAGCCACCAAAAATGAGTATATTTAGAAACTGGTTTCAGACTGAATGTTTTTCACAACATTTCCCACGAGGCGATTATATGGAGAGAGAACACATAACAGTTTAGTGCAGTTAGATGAGAGGCAGTCAGACGGAGGACTGTGTGATTAGGGGAGAGTGAGTAAGGTCTGGGCCTCATTGGCTGCGTGAGCACCGGGGAGCAGCGCCACCACGGTTCTACCGCATGTCATGTTTTGTTGAACTGGTTACGTTTTCAGCAGTGTAGGATCAGGGAGTGGTTTCTAATGAAAACACTATTGCATGAATATGTGACAAGGCTTTTACACCTTTTTCAAAGCGAAAAGTTGCAGCGCCACCTACTGGCCTGGCATATGTACTACAGTTGTTTCACAGCACTTGTGCAGGAGAGTGTGAGCAAGGATATAAATGTGAATAAAACCAAAATTTTAAAAAGGTAGTTCTCTTGCGTACAGATAGATATTAGGTTTCATGCAATGGGAAATATTCAATATTCCAACAATACGAAATCAATCCTCCCTTTCTCGATTGAACTGATCAGACGATCTATTCTATGCCATCGCTGGGGAACGACATGAATAAACTATCATATTGTAGTTGTTTGATACATCATAGATGTCACATTTACACACTTTCTTTAAACTTTTTCATCAGATGATACAGCTTATAGATAATGGATCAAATGTAGTAATAATACAATATTTACGCGCTAAGTTTACATAGCACAGAGGCAGCGGCAGCGGCTAAGAGGAAGAAAATTCTATTTCACTCTTCAGAATATGCTGCTTGAACCATGAGCAGAGTAAAACAGAGCATCACTGAATTCTCTGGGAGAAAGACATTCATCACAGAGTGTGACAACGCAGCCACACCGCTCAGACACAGAAGTTGTTCAGGGTGAAGGAACAAAGCCAGACAAAGGGAGAGAGACAGGAGTTGAGGCTGAAGGGAAGGAAAGGCTGTTTTTGCCTCCGGTCGGCCTGACTCATTCTTCCAAGAAGTGAAATCAAATCAGAAATCACTCGGTTATCCAATAATGTATTTTCGTCTTATCTTGTTTCTGAGCAAAGGAGGAACGTCAGGAAAAGACAGAAAGGGCAGAGATAAGTTAGAGAGCCTGCAGCCCGCATGTTCCCACATCTGACCTTACATTCACCTTAAACATCCAGAGTGGGTGGAGTTATATCAAACTCCCTCTGCACTTTTATGTCACTATGTCCTGAAATATTTAATCTGTGGCAAAACTCCAATCAAAGTCTAAAAATACACAGCTAGAAACAGTTTCCAGCAATGATCAAACAGAGGCGCAAACTTTGAGTTGAGCTCAATGAAATACAGACATATTCACGATTGCTATGTTGTAATTGAGCCTTGGATCACTTGGCAGAGCATGAGACCTTTGCTCTAAACAGGGTCATGGGTTCGTGTCGCACATTGGGCGGCACCAGGTCTCCAGAGGAAGATCTAATGCGGTCAAGTGTGATGCCACTTGGGAGGCAGAGGCAGAGGAGGCCCTGGATAGAGTTTGGCGCCCTCTGCTGGAGCTGCTATACCATGTGAATGGATGGTTGGACGGATGAAGGGATGTCATACATGAAAGATGTTTTGTCAACAAATGACATTGAAGTGAGACAGTGAGCAATTAGTTTGTATGTATATTATGTCTTATTACATCCATATTTTAATTCAGTGTGACAAATGACTATGGGGGGGGCTTGTTATTCAGATGACTGGGTCTGAACTCGATCCATAGATTAGTAGCCAACAACAGCACAATGAAATGTTTGGGTAATGGATAGTGAGGACTGGCTCCAGTTGGATGGACATGCTTCCACAGAGTGACCCATCATGGAGAAGAAAACAACTCCCATGATCCCATTCTGCCTAAAAACATCAAACTGGATCGTTGGTACATTTTCTATTCGGAGACCATTCGAAGCCAAATTAAGATTTTGTGGATTGAAATGCAGCGTCACTGATTAGCAATCAATGAGAACGGGGCCGAGCCAGGGAAAAGCTATTGTCTTTGGGACAGCAGCACAGTCCTAGAACGAACCGGCCGCCTCATCCATCACGAGGGCGACTGCAGGTGACAAGGGTAAACCGGGACGTGAAAGAGCGCCACACACACACCTACATTCTGGGTGGGATCCACTTTGAGTTCATGAGGACAATTCAATACTATGATAAATAAACAGAAGCTATATTCTATGATAAAGTGTCCAATGATAAGCCAGTTATGTCAACGTTAGTATAAAAATAGATGCTTTGAAAGAGCATTTTCTCTGCTCAAGAGCTTTTACTTTTTGTTCTGGCAGAAAAAAAACAACAACAAAGATTGCCACCTTCTTATTTCTTAAAGGATCAAAGAGGAAATCAAGATTAATGACCTTCGTCTCCCGCAAACAGAAAGTGGCGATTAATTCTATTTTCCATTATCCTTGTTGTCGGCTGAAAGCTGTTACTGCCCCCAAATCTCCCTAATGGGAATAATTCTCCTTCAAGTGTGTTGATCTTGTTGAGCATGTGTGTGGTTTGTTGCCATGAGAAACTTTTCAGTGTCTCTTTGAACACTTTCAGAATAAAAAACGTCTCACCACCTGCTGGCCTGCCTGCGTCTCGGTGCGTGTGCGTACATACGTGTGCGCACTTCCAGAGATGAGGTGGCTGTGAAACTTGTTTGCAGTAATGGCACAAACATCTTCCAGCTCATCAGTTATTGTCACCAAACAGAACGGCTCTGCCAAGGATTTCTGAAAGCTCAATGTCAATTTCCTCCCCTTCCTCCGCCGCGACCTATCGATGTTTGATTTAATACCTGAGGCCAGCACTGTAAGCCGACAGGAAGGAGAGAGAGAGAGAGAGAGAGAGAGAGGGAGGGAGAGAGAAAGAGAGAAAATGTGACAATGGAATGATAAGGTCAACGATCTGTGCAGGAAATCGTCCTCATATTAAATCTAACATTAGGAACAACACAATTACAGCAGCTCATAAATGTCCTCGTTTCCTGTGATTACCGTTCACTAATTTACTGTGACGTTTAGCTATGAAGAGGACGCTTTAATTGTTTCTGTCAAAAACAAATGATTTTCCTCTTTCACTCCAATTAATTGTTGTTAAATATGACATTTCTGACATCGATTGTTTGAATAAGAAGGTGATTTTCATTTCAGAGATTGACTTTTTACTCCATCTGTTACCGCACACATGTTGTCAGAAACAAAGGATCTCGTGCCATTTAACTTTTCATTCATTCTTAACCAATTAAAAAATGAATTTCACTTGATAAGCCTGGTGAGGGACTAAAGATTAGAAAGTTTTAGAGTTGAGGAGAAATACTATAAATTGTAAATGGCCTTGAGGTAATTTTTCACTAAAGAAAACTCATTTCATGGATAAAGTTGAGCCTAAAAGTTGAATATATTCATATTGACTTTATATTCTGCTGCTCATGTGAGTCTATACGTTTCTATTTGAAGGTTCGGTTCATGTATTACACACAGTTCACAGCACGGATCACATCTGGTACTATGATGAGAATACAATGCTGAACGAAGGATCTGACTGAAAGGATGGTACAGTCCGCTCATGATATAGAATGTAAATGTTAAACCATTAAATCAATTGTAGATTCATTATTAAATGTGCTCCCACGTCTCTCTCTTCAAACCGAGGGCATGATCAATACATATACATTCATTATGCATAACTACCACCATAGATCTCTGTGTGTACCTTTAAAATCTCCACATTTAGAATGAACTTTAAGTTCATCTACCCCAAAAGTCAAATTCATAACAAACATACAAATATAATGATCCAGTTATTTCAAGCTAAACCTGAGTTATTGAGGATGTGACAACTTAAGAAGAGGCACACTCATTTAGTGCTGAAAAGATGAATCGACTCTTATCGTTTATAAAAAATAGTTTAATAACAAATTGAATCCTGAATCGAATAATCGAATCTTTAATTCATGTTTTGCTGCAACTGTTTAAGGTTAAGGATCCGACAAAACATACGCTGGATGCGCACGAGCCAACACACACACACACACACACACACACACACACACGCACACAGGCTTCCCAGTGATGGTGTCTATAAGCCGACTAGACATGAAAATCAGGTGATGAGTCAGATAATGATCATTTCGTCATTTTGACATTTGTACTATTTTTTCCGCCTAACAAAATAATTGTTTAATTGAATCAAAGAAAATAATCGATAGATTAATCAATTACAAAAATAATCGTTGGTTGTGGCTCTACACTCATTTACTACAGATACTTTATGTTAAATTAAACACATGTATTAAAGGAGCCCTTCAGATGTTTCAGATCAAGGTCACACCTTACTGTATGAAAAGCCAGCACAGAGAGAGAGAGAGAGAGAGAGAGAGAGAGAGAGAGAGAGAGAGAGAGAGAGAGAGAGAGAGAGAGAGAGAGAGAGAGAAAGCTGATAAGACATGTCTTTGAATAATAGAACAAAATATTGACTTTTAAGGTTTTTCATTTCAGCAGTGATTTGAAAACGAGCTCGGCTCATTCCCACTTGCGCTCGCTCCAATATGCAGGTCATGATTTCCAAAATCAGTTGAGTCATTGTAATGATCGAGCCCGGCACATTCAAGACAGTCTGAAACAGTTCGGTTTTGTTGTAAGACATTTTCTAAATGTCTAAACGGGTTTTAGGTTTACAGCTCTAAAAACACATTGAACAGTGCAGAGTGTCTGAGATCATTCTCCTGTGGAGGAGGAATAGCACAGGCTCTTGGGGTCAGTAGTTAATGCTGAGGGTTAGGTTGAGTCCTTTGTGACGTACAGACTCTGTGTGCGTCGACGGCAGCATGTGAGGAGCGAACGACGTCGATGTGATTACGAGCCATTCATCTGGAAGCTGCTGCCCCCTTCACCTGAGCATCTGTTATTAATGTGTCTTGTTGATCAGACTCTCTCGGGGTAAACAGTGTGATGGCGCTCACTGAATGTGACTGTGATGAAGGTAATCACGGCTGATTAACCGCCCGAAAATGAAATGGTGCCACTGGCGCTCACGGCGTTGACTGCGTTTATGGAAATAATGGCAGCGCTGTCACAGCGTTCTTTAATGCAGCATCTGATCAAATTAGGACTTCAAAGTTGGCAGTGTTATTTTTTTTCCTGCCTCTCACTGTTCTGCAGTGGCGGAACGCGGCGCTGACGTTTGAAGCCCAAACAGGGGTAAAGCACGATGAATAGCTAATCAGTGTTTAGACACTTAAGGCAAATGTGCTTCATCTATTAAAAACTCTGATAAGCGCAGAACCCGTCACGGCCCCGGCTCCAGGAGACAGCTGTGGCTTCCAGATCCTCTGGAAGCGTTTGAAGCACCGGAATGATACAAGTCGTTATTTGGTTTCGATACTATCCCCCGGTCTCACTGCAGAGCCCATCACACTAAGTCATGAGGCTGTTTTATTACATTTATAAAACTACAGGCGTGATGATGACACAGCAAAAAGGAAATTGTTTATCGCATTCAACTGGTATAAAAAAAAGTTAAGTTCAACTCAAAGTTAGCAGCAGTGTTAGAGTAACTTTTTAACTGATATGTTCTCATAAGTTGGTCCAACAATTCACTTCAAAAGCTACTTGTAACAACATCTACTGTTAGCCTTTTCTTTTTGTCTAAAACTAATAATGAACATAATCATCATAATCACCCTGATCACAGTAATAACAATTCTTATTCGTTTTATAATAATAATAATAATAATAATAATAATAATAACACCCAGATATAATTTGAAAACGGTACTTTACAGGATTCTTTATGTTTTCATTGTTTAATTCTAATTCTAACCCCAAAGACATTGCATACCTGCACCACGGCTAACGTTCTACTTTGTCATTGTGAAGAAGGAGAGGAAAGAACATCCAGGATCTGTCCCTTTAATTGTATCTGCTCCAAAAGGTAATGTGATCTTTATTGGCTCATTGTGCAACCTTCAAACTAGTTCAAAGAAAATCCTTTCAGACGAAACTGCATCGGAATAAAAAACACCCTCCTTAGCCGAGGTTATGACCACATTAATGCAGCCCTGATTAAAAAATGCCATTAAACCCCTGTAACAGATCATTATCAGCCCCTTTATAAATCCTCCACTGGTTTTCTCCTCTAAAATAAAAAGAACAAAAACACTGCGGGGGACACAACAACAACAAACAGTGGGAAAAGTCCTGCTGATTTAAACCATGACAGTAAAAAAATATAGCAGAGAAAAAAAACATCTCTGTAGAAAACATGGGGCTATAAATAACATCACAGACAACCCAGTTACTGAAATAAACAAAACTTTTTACAAGTTACACACAACATGCGCACTAACTAGGACACTTTGTCAGTCTCAGCGGCAAAACCCCCAAACCTCGCCTGTGCCACATGACACTCTCACCTCCAGTTAAGCCGTTTGATGTTGGAGGTTGGATGTGACGGCGGAAACATCGCACACACATCACAAACGCACGTACATGTGAGCGCGCGCTAGGTGATAATGAAAGCATGGTGCTGTGTGAGGTGTCGATTGCATGTGCAACAGTAATGCTATTATGAACAGAAGCAGCTTAGAGTGAACAACACGGCTTTGTGAGGGAAGGAGCTGAGAGGGGGGAGCAGAGAGGCACAGACCCACACATGACAGATATACATACATTGCAATATTTCTGCATAATATACAACATCTTAAAGAGCTGGATCCCCCAGCCGACTGTGTCAGGGTTTGAAAAAAATAAAATAAAATAACAAAAAAAGAATATGTTATGCTGTGTTTGCCTCGGAGAATGCGCTGACAATGCAAAACAGCGGACAGGTAATCACATTCCAGAGCACCTGAGGGCACACAGCAGCAGACTAACGCCCGAATCCTTTCCAGTAATATAGACTGCCAACACAGTGATTACACCGGATGATTGCTCCGACACTACCTCCACAGTTAAGCACATGCTTTAATGGATGTTGTCAGCATGAAGAGGTAATTTGCATATCCCTCACCTTTGGCATCTTCAGCACAAAATGCTCATTGCTGTGAAGTGCATACGGCAGAAGTATTCATCATCCAACTCCACGCATTGTGCGCACCGTGACATCCATGTGTGGAAACGCTCTCAAAAGGAATACTCCGCGGAGCGGCTCCATAATGGCACCTCTGGCTCTGTGGGCAGCTCAGTGAGGGAGTGAGATAACAGGAGGAATAATCCTGTCATCCAGGATTCCGTCACTTCACATCGGAGACTATGGCGTTTGACAGAATGTGCAATTCAGAGGCGGAAAGTGCATGAACGAATCAAAGATCCCGTCAAGAAAACGCTTTAAGGGAAAATAAGAGTACAGAGTTTCCGAGGCCCGACAGAACATCATGTCATATCGTCCTCTGCTGATTTGATTTGAACACCGACTTTAATCTTGAAGAGAGTTAACATCTAGGTCAAATGGAAATGTCATAGTATTATACACCTCTTAATGATCTTTCCATTAGTGTATGACGACAGAATATCGGGTGAATTGCCCTCAAATGAGCCGTTGAGTATTTACCTTAGGAGAGGGCCCACTATGTTGCACCACCACGTGTTTACAAACATGGACAGAGTAAGCGTCCTTTTAAACTGCTTACATCTGAAGCTCCATGCTCAGGTGAGGGGATTTTAGCTGCAACATGGAGCCTACATGCAACCTGACCCTGGTCATACCATTTGATAATGCAATAATAACCGTGATCTCATTCGCCGATGCAATCCGTGTGAGAGACGCCACCTGCTTCTGAGTGGCTGTTTTCCTGCCGGTGCACACGGAATATGTTTTGTGTCGCACCCCATCTGCCTCATGCACAGCTGTCAAAATATATCGACAGTTTCAGCAACTTTACCAACTGAAGCTGTAACTTGTCTGCTCAAATGGCTTCTGCCATTCTCCTCTGTAAACTTCTCATTTTTCATTTTGGGGGGGGGGGGGGGGCTGATGGAAATGTAAAGTAGGACATTCCAGCGAATGGATTTCTCTGAGCAGAGATATTGAGGTGAATTTGAAGAGGCGACGACAACATGGCTGTGGACGGGGGACAGACTCTGCAGTGGAGACTGTCGTCTGGTTTTAAAACATGGCCGACTTGAGGAGGGCGGAGAGAAGTGGACTTGGGTCCATGATCTATGCAATATTCATGGGGTGACAGAAGTAAGAGAGAGCGACACTGGTTTTAGCCGCAGCCTTGGCAGACGCACCCACAGAGGCGTTCATTAATCATTTAGACTCTCTTACCACCACACTGAGCATTGGAGACGCGCACATGGCATTTAACTTTGTGTGTGTGTGTGTGTGTGTGTGTGTGTGTGTTCTCCAAACATCCATCCACAACTCTGAGGTGACACAAAAAGCTGCACAGATCCACACAAACAAAAAGTTTAGAACACAAGAGACAACATTGAAAAGTGTGTGTCTTTGCTGGGGGACTCCTTGAAGGAGAGAGAAGTGGCTGTGACGCTGAACGATAAAGCCATAAAGAAATGGCTCCGGTGGCAGGCGATGGCGACTGCAACCGAGACAACCAGGATAAATAAAGGGTCGGGGGGGCGGCTGAAGGTGAGAGAGTGAGAGGAGGTGAGAGCAGAGCAGATGGAGACGTTAAGCGACATTTGACATTTGAATCATGTTTAATGAGTCACAGACGCCTGGCGTGTCGGCGCGGAGGAGAGCGGGGAGTGGAACTAACAGCGTCAACATGGAGACGGCTCAAACACACAAAAGGAGCTCATCGCGTGGCCCCGCAGCTCCATCCACTTAGGAGACGTTCCAACAGGAAAAACAGAGAAATGACAGAATGGGGGGGAGAGAGAGAGAGAGAGAGAGAGAGAGAGAGAGAGAGAACAACTACACTGTGGCTGGCAGAGACAGATGCCTGGAATCAGCAGCAGCCTCTGCCTCAGGTTGGCCCCGCCCCCTGCCTGCCGTGACATTACCTGCCCACCACCGCATAATCATGATGAATGGCTGGGGGGCTCTCCACCGGAGCGCCGAGCGCTCACGCCGCCAAACAATGAGTGGCAACGGCAAACATCACCGCACCACGCGTCGCCCTCCCTCTCTCCCCTTTATCTCCTTTCATTTTCTGTCACATCGCTCTCATTCTTCCTCCTTTTTCCTCTTCTTCTTCTTCTTCGCCTCTCACACTCTCTCTCTCTTCTCCTCCTCCTCCTCCTCCACCTCCCTCCGCACAATCTCCTTTCTAGCCCTCCTCATCTCGCCCAGCTTGATTCTATTCTCGCCCTTTTGTGTTTTCCGATGCATCTCTGTCCCCCATCCTTTCTTTCAACTTCAAGTGGAGCCAGCGCACAGAGAGAGAGAGAAAGAGAGAGAGGGAGAGAGAGAAACAGAGAGAGAGAGAGAGAGAGAGAGAGAAACAGAGAGAGAGAGGGAGCTGGAGGCTCTTTACACAGGACACTAGAGGTGACTTGGTTAACCATGATTTTTTACTTATTTGAACCATTGTTTTTTTCACAACAGAAAATAAACATACGGAATAAAAATCAATTACATCAAACAAAGAAAAAAAATCAAGGAAGAAAAAGCTACATCTGAATAAAAAATAGTAGGAAATCAGATCAATGAAGATAGAGACACAACGAACAAACCAAAAATCAGGTGCCGGTAAACAGATGACTATGAAATAGTTCTCTTTATAAAGATAGACTCATTATAGCCAGCAAGTCATCCACATAGCTATTAACTGCTATTTGTTAATAGACCATCCTCAAATAAAAAATTTTTAATTGTATTTTAAAACTAACTGTATAATTTAATTCAATTTTATATAGTTAGATGTTGCGTAATATCAGCTGTAATGTGAAAGCCATTACAAAGTTTATAGTGTAAGTAACAATAACATTTCAGACTGCAGTGTTTTCGCAGACAAGCTATACTTTAGGGATTTAGGGAATCGTTTTATGAAATTACATAAACTTGCAATATATTGTAAAATAGTTTCTTAAGAAAACTTCTTTCCTCCATCATCTTATCACACTAAGAGCTTTGGGTGCCCAGGTTGCTGCAGTGGAGGAAGGAGGGCTGATACATTTGTAGTATCATAGATATAGAGTCCTTCCACAGTGTCATAAGTTAGGAGACTGTGGAGGGCATTTTCACAATTTAATACTAAAGCCAGGCCATATTACTCTCAGCACTTTGTTTTAATCTAGCACAGGGATCGGGGGTGGGAAAGAAAACATTGTTTATCATCGCTTTTCGCCTAAAATCAATATCCGACAACGGGGATGAATTACACATTATGCAATAACAAAGGGGATAGCATTGGCGCCGCATATTTTCTGGAATCGCCTCGTTCCTCAAAGTAACGCGGAGCTAAAAGGAGCGGAGTCGGTCGAGCTATAATGATACTATTCAACACCACACCTGTAACAGCTGCTAAAGTCCGAGGTGGTGAAACGCTGTCACCGGCTCCAGAGCAATTACCGCTGTTCCCCTTCACGTGACTCCTGTGGGCCACTGTCTTTAGAAAGAAATGATGCTTGAGAGGTAAACAGTGTTGGTCCTTTAATATTTGATGCCGACTCAGCAGCGCTGCTGCTGCTGCCGACGTGAGGCGCAGCGCTGCAGAAAGTCATGGGTGAGGGAGGGAGGCGGGGGGCGTAAAGGTCGGAGGTTAACCAGTGGAATGAGCTGGACATCCTCTCCCGGATTTGTCACATGCACGAGCGTCTGTCTGTTCCCTTGTGGAGCTGCCATCTTGGACCACTGCGCCCACAGCTGATCCTCATTACCGGGGAGGACATGTGTCGCTAGAGGAGCTCAGTAAATGTGTGTGTGTCCATTTTAATTGCGCACGAGGGAGGGAGGGACGGAGGACAGCGAGGGCAGGGGACATGGGTGGGGGAAAGGGCAGCTGTGGGAGGCGGGGCAGAGGAACAACAGTCACTCCGTGCTGAACTAATTTCGGACACTGGCACAACAACAGCCAATTTCTGATGAGGCGCACAGTAATGGAGATGGTGATGGTGTGTTTTAATGCTAATTCATCCGGAACCACCACATCAGCGGGGTTATCAGGGCGACCCAAGGGAACACTATGCAGCCATCCACCTTCATTTTGTGTTTATTGCAAACAAACACAATCAGGATATTCCAAAAACATAATACTTCTGATTATCACTAGTCCAGGGAATAAAGAGGAGAAGGTGAAATACAAGTAAAACCTTCGAAAGAAAAATACAAAGAACAATCATTCGACACAACAAGCGCCTCAGATAAGCTGTTAGTCTATTTAATTGTGCATGAGGAAGGGAGGGCAGAAAGTTTCTGACAATGGCACCATGGCCTCTAATGGGAGAGTGTGGAGAGAGGAGCATGGAGAAAAAGAGGAGTGATGGTGTGTTCTAATACTACTTCATCCTGAACCACCACATCAGCAGGGTCATCAGAGCCGTCTGATTCACTTCCACACATTCTCATCCCTGCCATTTCATCTGTGATCCTCTCGCCCTCGCCTCTCTCTCTCTCTCTCTCTCTCTCTCTCTCCCCCCCCC
>JAFBJT010088291.1:145855-162127 GCA_016785325.1 Chascanopsetta lugubris
TCTTTTTTCGTTTATGTTTTTTTCTTTCATTTCATAAATAAATCTATGAAGTGATTCCAAAATAATAAAAGCTCATCTTTTTTTCTTTATTGATATTTAGTTGAATGAGTACAAGTGACAAACAATAATTAATGTGCATGAAATGAACAACAGATATCCAAAGTAAACGATAGTAAAGACAACAGAAAAGATATTTTACAATGTAAGTTTCCTGGTCTTCCAGACACTGAAAGCTAGGGATGACTAGGGTGGTTTCCATGGAGACTATGTTACCAGTAAATAATGGTTCTCCCTCATCATCCACAGACTCTCTAATATGTTCTAATACTGTGACGTCCAGCAGAAGGTGGGGCACCATGCCAGCGTGATGTTTCATTAGCGCATCCTGAATCAACATGGCTGCCTCTCCAGGAGTCGACCAGTCAGCTCCCTCAGATCCTCAAGGCTCATCTCCTCAATATGTCTCTGGGTCACATGTAAAACAGATAAGGCTTTAGTAGATGCATAATATTGAATGATATATATATGGATGTATATACATATATATATATACACACATAAGTACAACAAAATCAATACTAAATTGCAACTGAGGATACTGCTTCTAATCAACTAATTCTACACACTAACAACAAGCAAGTTCGGTCTCAGGCCGACATCACCGGCGTAGCATAGTAGCAAACGTTAGCCCGGTGGCTAACTGACATTAGCTCAGCGATCAGACCACGATCAACATAATAAAATGAATGCAGATGCCGTGACGCTTTAACGATAACTTGGGTGTAATATTGTAAATACACTATTATAAAAGAACTCGTCTGTTCTGAGTGGCTGCTTGAGGCTGTTGAAGCCGTGGGGCCACCGTAGCTCAGGAGGGGAGGGGCTGAGCCGGAACACTCGCAGTTAGTTGTAATACTTAACTTTCACCACCAGATGGCACTAAAAATCCCACACTGCACCTTTAAGGGTCTGGATTTCTATTTTGAGCCGTATTAAATTCAAAACACTCAAAAATATGTCTGAAGATCTGTGAATAATTCTGTAAATCAAGGCGGATGTTGAACACTATCTCATAAAGTTAAACATTCTTACTGTTCTTCAGCCTCACGTTGGGCAGTCCGAGACACGTAGCTGTTCGCTTTTTGTCTGGACAGTCTGTCAGTGTCAGGTTTTGGGCCGAAGTTTATCTCTATGACCTTTGTGACATTAAAACCTGATTGTTCCAGGTCCTATTGTAACAAAATACTAATTTCAAAACTAAAAACAAAAAACAAGAAAAACACACACAAACACACACACACCTGATGGTGGATGAGACACCAATGATAATTTTCTATACCACAGTATAGTAGAGTATTTTTTTTTCAATTAATATTTCTTTATGTGCTGTTATAAATCCAAATCAAATTGTATTCAGATTTAGTCGTTTGAATAGTGTAATTGATATTGTATTCCTTGTTTTGAAGTGTCTGTCCTGGTATGGACAATCCCGATATCCACTGAAGCTTAGAATGTAAATATAATGTGAATAACAATTATTTAATTTTAAATTATATATTTCATAGTCTGGTTTCAGCTTCTCCAAGCAGGAGTTTTTGTTTTGAAGTTGTTATTCTGGCTTCTGGTCATTTATCTGTTTTCTGACATTGTGCACACCAAACAGTAAATTGATAATAAGATAATTGCTAGCTGCAGCCTAATTGTCTTTTGTAAGTGATTCCTATCAAATATAGTTTCATTGTGTGACACATGGCACTTTGAAGGAAGTATGAAAAGTGAAGGAGCACTAAATGGAATATGTTTGTGTCTCCTCAGTTGAAGACGTCTCTGGGGAGAGGACGGGCCTTCATCCGCTACTCACTTGTTCACCAGCGGTTAGCGGACACTCTGCAGCAGTGTCTCATCAACCAGAGAGTCACAAGGTGATAGAATATGTCCACTGGACACACCCACTGGACACACCCACTGGACACACCCACTGGACACACCCACTGGACACACCCACTGGACACACCCACTGGACACACCACATCTCACCAGCTGCCAAGAAGCGCTCGGATTTATTTCTTTTAACGACACAAATGATGATTTTTATAAGTGTGACTGTCCATTCTAGACATATTTCTTTATGTTGCTCAGCAAAAAGAACTATAATCCATAAACACCCACATCCACCTTTCACTTCCGCTCTGTGAAGCTGTGAATATTTGAATTTACTTATTTTGACAAGCATCTTACTTTATATTAATTTCAGTTTCTTTTACACATCAACAAAGTTTTGATTAAATATTTGTAGTGTGTGTGTGTGTGTGTGTGTGTGTGTGTGTGTGAACTGACAGTTTTTTACCTGTCAGTTTTCTTTTTGTGGAATTGAATTGAAATAATATTTATTTGATCCAATGGTAATAGAAATGATCATTGGATTGGACCAATGTGTGCGTGTTCTTGTCATGTTACATGTTTTGATGTGTATGTGTTTCTTGCAGTGATTGGTATTACGCCCGCAGTCCCTTTCTGAAGTGTCACCTCACCGCAGATATAATCAACTACCTTTATGAGCTCAACCAGATCCAATTTGACGTGGCGGCCAGAGGTTACGACCTGGATGCTGATTGGCCAGCCTTCGCAAGGTGACACACCCACACTCCTGTTTCATCTTCACCAGCTTGTTTTCTTTTATTCTTTCTGAAAATGGAAATACAGAGATGTGTTGTTTAATATTTGACAAATGACAGTTTAAAAATCCTCCTTTGGTCATAAATGATTAGCAAACTGATCTGAGAAAGCTTTAAATCGGAACATTTTGCAATAATTAAGTGCATTAAATGTTAAATTACTGCTCTGTGGGTATTTCAGAATGTGAAGAAACACTTAATTATCTGATCATTCTTCACACTCACAGAGTGTGTGTAAATGTGTGTGAGAGGATGAAGGTGGTGACAGTGTGTGAACATTAATCGCCATTGCTCACATCAACACCTCCAACAAAACCTTTCACTTCCTCATCATCAGCTCAGTTACTCCAGAGGCAACAACCTTTCACAAGTGCAGCCTCTTTTGTTCTTTAATGGAGTTACATCATTACTCAATAAAAAATCACATATGCTTTATAGATTGTGAAATTCTTGACAAAGATCAGGGAGGGAATGTGTAGTTCACCGTCACTGTGTCTTGTTTTTGTAAAAAAACAAGATGTTGCCCAATTACTTCAATTTCAACAAATGACATGAGTTGAAGCATGTTTGTTCTGACACATCAATTGAATCCAGTCCAATCTAACTATATTTGTAAAGTACTTTAAAACAACCATAAATGTCCAAAGTGCTGTACAGAACGAGATCAAATGCACAGCACCCTTGCAGCATAAAATAGATATAACTAAAACAGGTTAGAAGGCCTAATACATGAAAAATACAAAATGATAGTACTGAACATATTTTGAGTTTTGATAGTAACTGAAGTCGACCACAGGTTCTCCTCATGCTCAGAAGGGTGAGGGTGAGGTGATGGACAGAACATGCAACCTCACTTGTAGACGTCACCAAATCCTACACACTGCACCTTTGAATGACCTTGACCTTTGGTTTCTCTCACTGTGCTACAGGAGAACACTAAGCACAGCCTCAGCTGCTTCCGTGTGGAACCCTCCCAGTCGCTGCTCCAGTATCAACAGTTTGGTCAGCAGCTATTCACACTCACAGGTACGAGCACATCCCAAAAGAAAACAAATAGTAGTTTTACAGTATGAAGGGAAATGTGTTGTATATAAATACGTGAAGATCATGTTCTATCTCGGCACAGGAGTTTCCTCCAGCCCCTGACCTGAGCCACAGTCTCCTCGGAGCTCTGGGTGAAGTGGAGGAACTTTCTCCCTGCAGTGTTGCAGAGAATCTACGCGTCGAGCTCGACCCGTCTGAACTCAAACAGCGGGAGCTTTTGATCGAGGTTCAGGAGTTAAACAAGGAGGCTGCCGAGCTGAGAGGTGTGGTGAAAGATCTCCAAGGAGAGTTGGCAGCTTCAAAGTCCTCTGGTTCAGCAGAGGCAGATAATCAGCGGAGAGCAGAGAACCTCCAACCCTGCAGGGACAGACTGACGGCTGCTGAGAACAAGAACATGGAGCTTCTCTCCAAGTTGGATGAAGCTCTTAAAGAAAAGGGTCAACAGACAGCAAGTTTCTGTGACTCCGCCTGGAAGATCCAGGATCTCCTGGACAAACTGAAGATCTCAGAGGAGGAGAAGCTGGTGGCAAAGAGAGAGGCTGAAGACAGAGCCAGACACTCTGAGTGTCTATCACAGGAGCTCAAAGTCAAAGAGGAGGAGTTAAGGAACAGTGAGGAGAAGTTGGCTGAAGTCAAAGCTGGAGCCCACGATGAGCGGGAGGAGGCCTTCAGGCGGCTGGAGGAACTCCAAGGAGTGGTTGGTCGGATTCAGGGAGCGTTGACTCTGAAAGAGAAGGAGACAGGGAACCTGAGAGCTCAGCTTCAGAATCTACAAGCTTCACTGGAGAGCAGAGAGCGACAGGCGGAGGACCTGAGGAACAGGCTGCTGGAGGAGAGGGAGGAGGCGGAGCATAGATACAGTGACAATGAGGAGTTCAGCCTCATGATGGATTTAAGAAAAACTCTGAAACTCAAAGAGAAGGAGCTCGCTGTCAGTTCAGAGAGAATCAGACACCTTGAGGAGCAGTTGGAAAAGTTACATGTGGAGAAAGACATTTTGAGCTCCAGACCCACTGATGATGACGTCACTTCCTGTGATCAAACCGAAAACGCTGCAGACTTCAAAGCACAATGCAACAATCTAATGGACATGAACATGAAGCTCCTCCAAACAGTGAAGAAGAGTGAGGACAGCATCACAGAGCTGACAGGAAGCAGGGCGGCCATGTTGGATCAGCTATCATCTCTGAGGGCGTCTGAGAAACATTTAAGAAGCAGAGTCGAGGCTACAGATGTTTGTGTTGAGGCTCGAGAGAAGAAGCTTCTAGATGAGAACCTGCATCTGGAAGAGACTCTACAGAAAGCACTCGTCGAGAAGGAACTCTTAGATTCTCAGTTTGAGAATTTGGAGCAGGAGAACAGGGACCTGCTGGAGCTTCAGTCAGTGCTGAAAAAGCAGGTATCAAGAGCTCAGCAGGACCTGGACTCGCTCTCCACCAAAGCTGCAGATTTGGACAGGAACATGAGAGCGTCTCAGAGGAGTCAAGCAGAGCTGGTGGAGAAACTTCAGGACACTGAGGCAAAGCTCAGAGAGCAGACGGTTACATGTGGTCTCCTCCGGGCTCGAGCCGACGAGCTGGAGAGCAGGAGCACTGAGCTCCATGATGAGAAGGGAGCTGCAGAGAGTAATGAGAAGATGCAGAAGCTTCATGATGAGCATCAGAGTTCGACAGTGAAGCCCAAAGAAGGTCCGTTCAGGCTGGTGATGGCTGAGGCTCAACTAGAGCTCAACCTGCGGGAGGTGGCCAGTCTCAGGGAGGAGGTGGTGGATCTCAGGGCTCAGCTTCTAGCAGGAACTGAGGAGAGGATGAAAGTCCAAGCCCTGCAGGAGGTGACAGAGGCCTCCAGAGAAGACCTCCGGGTTCTAGTAGAGCAGCTCAAGGCCCAGGTGGAGGAGTTGAACCGCAAACACGTGGATGAGATCTTACGTTCTCGAGAGCGAGAGGAGACTCTCATCCGTGAGCGAGATGGTGAAGCGCAGGCTCGAGCAGGTCTGGCCACAGAAGTCACTGCTACCAGAGAGGAGCTGAACAGACTGAAGCTCCATTATGAGACCTTGAGTCAGGAGAACAGTGAATCCAGGGAGGCGCTCCATAGAGCCAACACAGAGACTGCTGAGCTGGGTGTCCATGTTTGTATGCTCACTGCTGAGAACGAAGAGGCCCGGCTCCGCTGGGAGGGTCTGTCATCACTGCTCGAACAGCTGGACCTTGAAGGCTCTCACGAGGCTGAGATGCTTAAGAGCCACATAGGGGAGCTGCAGCAGGAGAACCAGCAGCTCCACCAGCAGCTCCACAGTGAGGAAGGTTTGTTAGCAACCAAGCAGAAGCTGTTGGAGCTGAGCAAGACCCAACAAGTGTCTGAGTCTCTGCAGGAGACCAACCAGGAGGAGATCCAGGCCCTGCAGGTCCAGCTCAGCAGCCAGGCCGTCAGCTACGACTCCCAGCTACAGGTCAGATACAAACAAGTTCTCTGTATATTCATGTTGTATGATCCAGTGTCTTCAAACTCTTTGGCAGCCAGGTGACCGTTAGCGTCAGGGTACAAGTCCATATTCTGTTGGTCATGTTTAAGGATGAGAGGAGGAGTGATGATTCCTGTAGAGTGAAGCGCCTGGTCTTTTTTAACCTGATATACAGAATATCATCTTTCTTTCTTTCTTTTTTTTACAAATACTTTATTTTTGGTATTCAACAACATCAAAGCAGACAAACTGCAGGAAGCAGACAAACAAGAAACGAAAAGCCAGGACGCACCCACAGCTCTCATGCCCCTTTTCCACCAAACAGGATCCTGTGCTAGTTCTGGGCCAGTGCCGGACTTGGCGCCAGTTCTTTGCGTTTCCAGCGCCAAAGCACCGTATCCGCCTCTCAAAATGGGAACCAAACCAGGCACCAACTCAATGCTGGTCTACAGGCAAGCACCGATACGTCGGAGGGTAGGGGGCGTGGTTACTGAGACCAACGTCTGAAACCGCCATGTTTAAAAAGCCTGCGCATCAGTGCGATGTTATAATAATAATAATTATAATGAATCCGATGAAACAGCAGCAGACTGAGGAGGAACTTGTGTGCTTCATGAAATTATGATCATCCGCCACAGTCATAAATAAATGAATGGAAGCTGCTTGAACCCAGCTGGTGACCCAGTGTCTTCAGCTGGAGACGTCTGTTTCCAAGTTCGATCAGTCCGAGCGGTCTGATCCACTCCAGCTGCAGCGGCCTCCTGCTGAATGCGTCCGGACCCTCGACCGGTATATTAGTAAATGGTTTATAAAGTACTATGGGAACAGAGGATGGAGCTGGAGCGGCAGTGGGTTGTATCCAGAGACTGTAGATAAAGATGGACGTAGCGTCCGTGATGTCACCTGTTTGTTTCAGCAGAGTGGTTTTGTGGCGAGTCCCTTCTCACCATCTTGCTGAATCCTAATTCCTCCTACTTCCTGTTTCTTTCAAAAATGGGCAAAGAGGCTTGTGGCGCCGTCGCCTCATTCGCGGTACGTAACAGGTCGGCTCGGGTGTCAGTCAAGAGACCATGCCCCCAAATATGCGCATTTTCAAACGTCGATAAAATGAAAACCCCTCACCCGTCATACAGATGTCATGGGAAAACCTGCGACTGGTTGAGACCAAAACCAACGTTTGTACCAGGCTTTAAACATGTTTTATTCACCTGTAATGTGAACCTTGCACCCAACGAGCACTGGAACCGGTTGGATGGAAGAGGGGTATCAGAAAAGCACATCCTCTGCTTTATGTTTATATTTTTAGGAGTACCGTGGAGAAAATACAATAAATAAATAATGATGAAATAAAGTAAAATAACAACAAAAACCGGACACAAAACAAAAAGTACACATGTGTCTACAGCAGAAACTTGATGATGTGGCACCAGAGTATTCTGCTCATGAGATGACAGCCAATGAGCAGTAAGAATGACCTCTGACTACTCCTCTCATGCAGATTGTGAACAGAGAGTTACAGGAAGTGAAACTTCATCTGATGACTGAACAGGACAAAGTCTTTTATCTGGAGAGAGAACTCAAAGAGCTTCAGGTGAGATCATGTGACTTCTACAAAGCATAAAGGGCTGTATTCACCCTCCTTCAATATTCCATTTAATGACAGTGTCGATCACTCAAGCTGTCCAATTCTGGTTTGATATTCTCGTCAAAGTTGATATTTTATTTGTCTAAGATGTGAAAATGAAACATGTTAATTGTGGCTCATGTTGTACAACACAGGGATGTGAAACCTCCAAGAAGATGCATATACATGTATCTTTATGTACGCTCGTGTGTCTGCGTTTGATGAATGAAAATGCTCATTTGCAAATGAAACATTGGGTTTGTTTGCAGCTGAAGTAATGAAAACGTTATGGTCTCAAGCATAATTCACAAAGCGGCAGAAATAATGTCTTGCTTTGCTGTACTGATCGCAGGCGGAGAATCTGAGATATGGCCGACAGATTGAGGAGAAAAACATCCAGATGGCCCAGTTTGAAAATCTCATGCAGCAGAAAGACGAGGAGATAATCCATCTGAGCGGGAATTTATCAAGGTGAGATACTGTATTCATAAGCACACGTTCTGGACCAGATGAAAGCTCTGTGAAATTAAATGCTTCCAATCCAGGGTGTTCAGATCCAAATGTTTTTTTGATGGTTCGTGCTGGTTCTCCCTCTCCCTGCAGGTCTCAGGTGAGTCTGGAGGCTGCACAGAGAACCTGCCAGGAGATGAGCGACAACCTCCGCAGGATCACACAGGACAAACAGAGTGTGGATCTGAAGACAGCTGCTGAACTCGATGACCTCTACCGCACCAAGATCAACTTAGAGGAGAGACTCATAGAACTGATCAGGTATAAAGGCTCAGATCACTGCGGTGTATCTTCTGACCTGGTCCTAACAGGACTCCTGCTTGTTGCCCTTCACAGGGAGAAAGATACTCTGTGGCAGAAGAGTGACGCTCTGGAGTTTGAGCAGAAGCTGCGCGACGAGGAGAGCGAGCGGGACGTGAACCACTGTCTGGGCTGTCACAGTCAGTTCAGCTGGTGGCTCCGCAAGTACAGCTGCAGGTCAGAAGCTCCATCCAGGTCACTGCAGCAACCAGTCTGACATCAGGGATACTGCCTTTAAACCAGTTAGCATGTTGGCTCTTGCACATTCTCTCAAACACTGCTGCACAAAGTTGAATCTTATCACAGCCTCACATAAACCAGAGCACTTCCTGTTCCCTTAAGAGAAGAGAACTCGCCTCACTGATGCACACACTCCCTCAGAGTTACAGTGTGATGTCACACACTCCCTCAGAGTTACAGGGTGATGTCACACACTCACTCTGCTCCCTCAGAGTTACAGTGTGATGTCACAGTCTCCCTCAGAGTTACAGTGTGATGTCACACACTCCCTCAGTTACAGTGTGATGTCACACACTCCGTCAGAGTTACAGTGTGATGTCACACACTCCCTCAGAGTTACAGTGTGATGTCACACACTCCCTCAGTTACAGTGTGATGTCACAGTCTCCCTCAGAGTTACAGTGTGATGTCACACACTCCCTCAGTTACAGTGTGATGTCACACACTCCCTCAGAGTTACAGTGTGATGTCACACACTCCCTCAGAGTTACAGTGTGATGTCACACACTCCCTCAGTTACAGTGTGATGTCACTGGTGAACAGCAGATACCACATGTTCAGTGGAAACAGGTCGGTGCCGTAGCAAAGTAACATTCTGCTGGAGGTGATAGTTTGTGTCTTATATTAAAGGTGCAGTGTGTAAGAGTTCAGTCATGTTTCGCATGTGTTACAAATATTACTAAAACATTACCAAACAATTACAGATGGATTTTTTGTGTGATTATAAATTCATTCAAATTCCCCCATATTATTATTATTAATCCCATTATTGTTTACATGAGGAGTGGGTCCTCTCTACAGGGGCCACCATTTTTAACAGTAGCCCAGAGTGGACATACTGGATATCTTCTGAGTTTGAATGACGACTGAAGTTATAGGTTCTTCTGCTGCTCAGAAGGGTGAGGGTGAGGTGATGGATTCAAAATGCAGTTTCACCTCTAGATATCTCCAGATCATACACACTGCACCTTTAATGTTTATCTTTACTGAAACATTGGGACAAATCAAAAATAGAAAGTCATTTTAGAAGTGTGTCTCAAACTGTTGCCCTTCGGGTTTCTCGGTACCTTGAAAGTTGCCCGCGGCTCCAAAAAGGTCGGTGAGCCTGATGTAGTTTGAGTCAAACGGCTCTGAGTCCTCTCTTCGTCACCACATTCAGAGATAACGAGCTGCTCGTCTCCATCCTGGTGTCTGTGTTGTCTTTAGACTGTGTGGGCGTCCCTTCTGCTACTACTGCTGTAGCAACACTGTGAGCACCCATCAGGGCGCCGACAGAGAGCGGTGCTGCACCGACTGCTACAACCAGCACAGCGCAGTGGTGGAGCGCCACCCTCAGGAGGAAGTAACTCACAGCACGCCAGGGACGATCAGCCGCCTGCTGCAGGCAGGGAGAGCTGTGACCGCTGTCACAGGTAACACGGACATACGACAGTAATACATTTGCACATGTTAGTCATTTTTTAAATCCTAGACTCATTTGCTGTGATGGTTCCACACTCTTATAACTGCAAGGGACATTCTTTACATGAGAAACTTTTATTTTGTAGGAGTCAATGCAGATAACAAAGAGGATGATGTTGTTTTTGACATCATCACCGATGAAGAGGTGAGTGGCATCAGTGATTCTCTCTCTTTTGCCACTGCCAGCTCTCCCAGATACGGACAGCAAGGGGCAGCACAGCTGTAAGTACACCCATACAGTCAGTGTGCGCTGAGAGTGAGGCACACGGAGTGAACGCGTCACACCCTCTGTTGAGTTGATGTCATTTACAGAAACGTAAGAATATCTGCATCAGTGAGGGGAAACTTATCTAAGATTACCGAGTTATTTATCTTATCTCTAAAATTCATTCTCATTCATTTCACTCATACTTGAATTGTATTTTTCACACACACACACACACACACACACACACACACACACACACATATGTTCAGGGCTCTCCCTAAACAATGGAACTATGGCGCTGCACCATCGTACCAATTTTCAGATTTAGGGTGTTATACAGTGGATCGATCCGCACACACAGATACACAGACATGAGCCCCCCCCCCCCCCCCCCCCCCCCCCCCCCCAACCCCCCCCCCCCCCCCACCACCCCCCCCCCCTCCTCCCCCACTCCCGTATATATATATATATATATATATATATATTGTGTGTGTATTAGTGTGAAAATGAAAAGTAAGGTGTGAAATCTCCTCGCGCTGTCCATAATGAAGTTGTAGTAGAAAGATAATGTGCCGTCTGACCCGTGTGCAGAAGCAGCGGCGCCGGTGCTGCAGACGTGACCTCCGAGGAGACGGAGGACGCGTGTGCAGCCCTTCAAGACGCAGAGATCTGCCTCCTGAAGTCTGGAGAACTCACGTGAGTTCAACACATGAAGTGACAGGCACTCAAACATAGAATGTAGTTTTTCGTTGTTTTTTTCGTTTTGATCCCGTCACACATTCACGCAGTGAAACTGTCAGAGGAAGGTTCCTCCTAATTCCTCTAGACAGGAAGTGAAACCTGAAGCTAAGCCATGTACTCAATGAACCGCTTCCCTGAATGTTACATGGCTCATATTGTGGGACTTTAGTTACTATAGAAATGTAAGAGGTTCCAGAGAAAGCAGGCCATCAAATGAATTCAAAACATCACAATAGAAACAATCAATAATCCTAATGACTTGAAACAAATGTTAAATTGTCTGTATCTAAATATTATTTTCTTGTTTTGCTGTGCATTCAACGCTCTTCAGAAAACAGTTTTATACATATACACACATTGATGCTTGTTACTTTCAAAAAGTAATGCGTTATAGTTACTAGTTAGTTCTCCCTGAAAGTCACTACAGTAGATGCTGAGTTACAGCATCAAAAAAGTCACTTATGTTACTGTTGCTTTCCTTTTTTAAGTTTAAATGTTTCTGTGGGACGATGTGAGACAAGTCGCTTTGTTCCTGAACATAATACTGCTCGTGATCATTCTAATCTTTATTCATATAGCTTTATTTATATCTTATTTATTTATCTTAATGAGTGGAAAAAGTCACATTTGTACTTCCTGTGTAAAAAGTTCAACATTGTTGCATTTGTCTCGTGGATGTTTGTGTGTGTGTGTGTGTGTTGGTGTGTGAGTCCATTTGAAAGGGACGATAGTGAGGAGTGAGTGTCAGCTGCATGTCCTGGTCTTCTTCTGTGTTGCAGCGTCTCTGTCCACTTCACAGTGGATGAGATCTCTGGTTTCGGGGACAGTTCCCAGGAGCTGTTCATAAAGTCCAGCTGTTACAGCACCATCCCCATCACCATGAGCAGCGCCGGGCCCACCGTCACCTGGACCTTCACCTCCGAGCCCAAGAGCATCTCCTTCAGCGTGGTCTACAGGGAGAGCGCAGAGACGCCGCTGGAGCAGGCCAAGGTCAGACACTGCAGTTGGTCAAATGCCCCACGTGAGAGAATATGTCTCTAATAATCCACTTGATCCTGCAGGTTCTGATCCCGCTGACGCGCTGTCACGCCCACAAAGAGACGATCCAGGGGGAACTGAAAGTCAGGAACCCTGGAGAATACACACTCATCTTCGACAACTCTTTCTCCAGGTCAGTGTCCTCACGGTCCTTCTGTCCTGTCAGACTCACAAAATAAGAAAAGTAAGCATGACAGAGCAAGAGTGAACTGAAGCTATCACTCCTGTCCTTCCTGTGCTTCAGATTCATCTCAAAGAAAGTGCTGTATCATCTGAGCCTGGACACACCTGTGGTGTACGATGGCACTGACCTCCTCTGAGTCTGAGCGGACACACCCCCCTCCAGGTGTGACACTCACCTTTCAAATCTTCTCTCAGGGTGCTGTATGCTCATGATTCACAGGTGATTGGGTCGCATTCATCTCACCTTCACCAGCCTCACAGAACGCTTCTGGCTCATTTGAAATGTGGATGGATCTGATTAAGGTGAAACTGAGAAAGACTTCAATGAACGGCGCTCTTCTTGTGAATGTGAGCACTGTGGTGTAAACATCGCTGTAAAGATGATCGATGAAGTTCAGGCTTCACTCTTAAGAATGAAATACTATCTCTGTGAGGTTTGTGAAGGTCTACAGATTCCGGTCATGTGACAATGTTTTGATAAAGGTTTGATCACATGAAGATTTGTTACCATGATTTGCCTCATATGAAAACTGCTGAGTCAAATGTACTGTCAAATATGAATAATGTGCACGGATAGAAAGGTCCTCAGTAAAGGGTCAAATGGTTGGTTTCAATCCTTTAAACCAAACATTTTATTTGTATTAATTCAATTAGAATTGTATCTTATGGTTTGTTTTTGTTTTGTTGTATCACTATTTATGCTGACTTGACATATTTCTGGAAAATCAATAGTTAAACCAGACATGAATATTTTTTTTACCACTCCTGAGAATTAAATGTGTCAAGAGATTTAGTCTCCACAATGCTAACATAAAATTTAGTTTTCCACAGTTATGTAATATAAGAATATGTTCTAAAGAGAGTTAAGATTCATAGTATAAACTAATCTATACATATGTATTTCTATATTTTGAGTCTAATCATTTTACAGCTGTGTGTTTACACTGTATAAAATCATGCCTTTGAAAAGGACAGGGGTTGTTATCACACGCAGATCTAACACATCCTTCACTTGACCGTATTTAGACCAAACATGCTTTACAGGGTCTCTGATGAGGTTGAGCTCAAGATGAATTGTTACTTTCGAAAGATATTCTGCATTGATTTGAGTGAGGGTGAGGGTGCGATCAGCTCATTAGATCCATAAAACCTGCGGGTCATGAATTAAGATCAATAAGGCTCATCCAACCTGTTGGGAGGTGTTTGATGTGAATCAGCCGTTTGTAGTTGTTTTCTGATGATGTGGAGACGTGTTCAAATACAACAAATCCAAAAATCTCTTCTGTAGAACTTTGCAAATCATGATTCCTCATGTGTCTTAAAACTGAATTATTATTATTATTATTATTATTATTATTATGACCAACATTTGACAACTTCTCATTTCAATTTGTAATAAATGTACTTTTACACATATCAGTGATTTGTTGCCAAATAACGAGGGGACATGTATTTGTGCATTTCATTGTTCTTCACACTGGGTTTGTGTTTTGAAGACGTCGTGTGTTTTATGACGTGTTTATGACATGAAGTCAGTTCATGCACTATTGAAGAAGGGCTTTATTTGTGGTTTTGCATGTGCCAGAGAGTTTTCTCATGAGTGTGAGGTTATTACTATAGGTTCATTGTCAACAGCGTTTTATTAATATTTAATTTACATTAAAATGTGTAACAGAATGGGTTGTGGATGAATAAAGAATGATTGTGATTGTGATGTTCAGTCTGTGTGAACCAAAGATCCTGTCACATTCCCCTTAAAGGTGCAGCGTGTAAGATTTGGTGACATCTAGCGGTGAAGTTACATGTCGTATCCATCAGCTCACCCTCACCCTTCTGAACATGCAGGAGAACCTATGCTCGACTTTGGTTGTTATTCAATCTCAAAAGATGTTTAAAACGTCCACTCTGGGCTACTGTACAATCATGGCGGCCCCCGTAGAGCGGACCCGCGGTAAATATACATTCAATGGCTCATTTTAGGGTGATGTAAAAAGCAAGTCATGCATCGGGTTGATTCTACATTTCTTTATTTGACTCCATCATGCAAACTGCACTCAGACTTAACTGTGAGCTCAAGTCTCCCACATTGATCAGCTGGTTACCATGGCAGCAGGCGCTGTGGGGGATATATTTGGCAGTAAGTGAAGATTCAGTCCTTCAAGCTGCTGAGTGGAAAGAGAAAAAGAACAAGTCTATGGACTTCAGTGATTTAAAGGTTCAACACAGGACAACTCCATGGTGATGATGAGGTCAAAGCATCAAACTGTTGCTCAGAGCGGTGACAAAGATAAAGGCTGTGAATGTTTGATCCCATAAAAGAGTTACTGCTTCATACTTTCTTTGTCTTTCATCTGTAAAGAAAAGATGAATGTGGAGGTAGAAGTCAAGGATGAGGACTGAGGTCATGTGACCATGATGACGTCACATTGGCAGCTCACCTATGAAATGTACATTATTGACGTTTTAGTTGGGGGGGGGGCAGTGATTAGAACAGTCGCCTTTGGAAGCAAAGATCACAGCTTCAAATCTGCTGCAGTGACACTGATTCGCCCAAAATGACCTGAGTCCTGTTCGAATCAGCCTGTGAAGCCTGGATGAGCAGGATGAGACGACAGAGCATTCTGATGTTTTCAAGAGGAGGCGTCTTGAAGCTTGTTTACCTGTCACCATCTAACCAGGAAGTAGAAGACCAGGTCCATCCGCTGTCACAGCCAGTCTGTAGCAGCTGCGTGTAAACAAACGTCTCCTGTCATCGTTTATTTGGCTTTGTATCGGTGGCGTGGGAGGAAGAGGAGTTGTTCGGAGAACACACGGTAGCATTGTGTTAGCGTGCTAGCTTAGCATCACAGAGCTACAGAGACAGTGGTGGACAGTCTGAGCTCAGGTGTCTGTGTCCTCAGGTCTTCAGCAGAGTTTTATGTGTGTGTTTGTTGATGAGGAACATGAGGAACCACAGCTTCACCACTACTATCACATCCCTCCTGTATCAAATCAAATCAAAGTTTATTGATCGAGCATCCTCTGTCCTTCGAGCCTGAGAAGAGTCCGGAAAAACCGCCGGGGGAAAGAAAAGGTCGGAACCTGAGGGAGAACCTCAGGAACCAGATGTTACACAGAATGTTCAATAACAATACGCTCTTTTTAAAATGTGAATGACTCGATGTTTAGGTCCGTCTTTCTTTTGGTTTCTTCGATCTCCGGGTTCGGCACAGCTCGACCCAGCTCCAGTTGGAGGGGTTTCTCTGAGGGTTCACCTTTAACCCTGCGTGTGCACCTGAGGAGGCTAACGGTCCTTTTCAATGTGGCATTTCACAAACGTGCACCAAAGGCAATGATTACAGCTCGTAATCTGCAGCTCCAGCTGCTGCTGCAGACCATGAGTGTCCTCAGGAGACTGCTCAGCATTGTCAGCATTCACACTACATTTGGTCAGGAAATGCATATTCCACTTAGATGATGTCGTACGTCTGGGACACAAGGAGACACTGTTGACGGCTTCCTGCACACGTTTATTTGTGCATGGCCTTGTGGGACAAACATCTGGGGCATTAAAACAGTAGGTAAATGCGAGGGCTGTTGTATTTACCTCCCAGGTGTGTGACGGCCTGTGCGCTGCTTCTCAGCTTCCACATGCAGGAGGTTTGGTTCTCACATGCTGAAAGTGTTTATGTCGCAGTTGTCATTCTTTTCCTCAAGGTTAATGATCTCATTGTAAATCATGTCACATCCTCCTCCTCCAATCCCTCCTCTCTCTCTCTCTCTCTCTCTCTCTCTCTCTCTCTCT